>JANZXR010000003.1:6128062-6188659 GCA_027575705.1 Erythroxylum echinodendron
TATTATTATTATTATTATTATTATTATTATTATTATTATTATTATTATTATTATTATTATTATTATTATTATTCAAATAAAAAAGAAGAAACTTTGGGATTGTTAAATAACCGATGAAATGTGAATAAAACAACGGAGCCACCAAAGTATTTTTTTTAACTCCTCCTAAGGGAAAGGTGGTCATTGGATCATTTACCAATCTACGCCTACTTGATTTTCTTTTTTCGGTAGATGTCGGGATTTATATTCAAAATAATCAGAAATCTAGCAATTATAGTTGTACAAATAAGGGTTAACTTTTCACTATTTCACTTAACTTTCGACTATTTCAGACTAAGCAGAATCAACATAAATCAAATAGATGCAAAATAAATATAATAAGTATAATAAGAATAAATAGAATTGGCAGACTCATATGACAAGCCAAGGTTTTGAAAAGATCACTCAAAAATTCCTGCAGCTATAAACCCATATACTTCAGAATTTAGACAAAAATGGAGTTGTGATGCTAGGATCTTGGGTAGCGAGGGGTGATATTTTAGTTGGTAAACTAACGCCTCAAATGGTGAAATAATGTGGTTGATAGTATACTTTGAATCGGAATTGGGAGTACTGTCTAATCATTTCTACTAACTTTTGCCCCAATTGATATTCTTTTTATAATTAAAATTTTGAATTCAAAAGAAAATTAACATTCTTTTTTGTATTTTATATATTAAAATCCAATATTTTTATATATTAAAATTCAATATTATGCAGAAATTTTCTTTTGAATAAAATAAAGAACCTATATTACTAATCTGTTACGTATCTTGGTCTTCCTATTCATCCACTCATTCTATTCTTTCTCAATCGTCCGGTAAACTTAAAGTAATATTATTCCTAAAATACATTACTCTACTCGAATTACTCGAATCTAATATAATTTAGAAATTATATTCAATAATTGAATTCAATTCAACTTGAATGGTTAAATTCAAAAGGCTTTGCAGAAAGATCTATAAAAAAACTGATACAGTTTGATTTCTCAACTCACTTAGTAGTTCTTCTAAAACACACTTCTGCCCCATACTACAAGTGAAAGGGAAAATGAAAAGAAATAAAAAAAATAATTTTCAATTTATCAAAAGAAAGGAAAACTTGTCCATAAAAAATGTTCTTTATAAAAGAAATAATAAACAAACTTTTACAATCAAAAGGAAATCCAATTCTATTATTTCGATTTAAAGACATATATAACTTAAAAATAAAACTAAAAAAGAACAAGATTCGATAATTAAGAATCCGACAATTCATAAAATTATGGCCAAATTCTATCTATGGAGTGGACAATTTATTCACTAACTAGGATTGGAAATCCTGTATTTTACATATCCATACAATTGAGTCATTGGGTTTTTGAAATAGTGTATAAAGAAGTGCTTTAAATTATTGCTATTTGACTTAGACTTGTTCTAAAAATAAAAAGTCGAGGCATTTCAAATTGTTTATGTACTCTATGGATACAGGAATACATAGAGTTGAACATAGTAAAATAAGAAATTAAAAGATTTCGTTGAAATTGTTCGTTTGGAAATTTCTTGAAAAGCTAATCATAGGTTCTTCTCTCAATCGGAATAATAGGGTCATTATATTACTTGTTGAAGAGATGAAATATAACTGAGGTACATCTTTTTGATAAGAGGTTGCGTCAATCATTAGAAGAAGAATTAGGCCAAAAATTAGGATACATTTTGGGAAAATTTGTTATTCTATCCAAGGCTCTCTCAGTCATGAGTCTACGTTAAATGAAATTTCTGAAGTCCTTTTCATATGTATCTGTTGCAAATTCAAATTTGAGTATAAAACTTTTTTTATTCTATCGTTCATACCTATATTATACATTTCATATCCACATATAGAGTTAGATACAATTTTCTGTAATTCTGTAACATGTAAACAGAATATAAAAAATTCCATCATTGTTAGATCAATCCATATAATTGGATAAAGAACGATCCAATATACCTTACAGCTCATATAGTTTGTTGACCCTAATTCATGAGACCAGTTAGCATAAGGAACATATCATAAATAGTTATGAAAAATTTTATATTTGGTTTTTTCTCTTGATTCAGACGTCGGGCAATGACACGCAATGCACGTCATGGCGGAGCTCTGGGGAGACTCCCCCAAGTCACACCTTGACTCCTAAGATTATCAATTATGGTAAAAGTAACTTAATATTAATCAATAAAATAATCAAACAATAATTTGAAGAGTGTAAGAGTAAAAGAAAGGAAAACTAATTTATAGTAGTTTCAAAAATCAATCTTGCCTACATCCAGTCTTCAAACATTTCTTAAGAATTTTAGTAATTCTCTTTTTCAACAAGATGAAGAGGAACCTTCTTATAATAATTTATTTTTTCATAAGTAAAAAATAACTCTTTTTACAATCTTTCTCTCTCTAAGAAGAAGAGTAACCATACTCACAAAATAATTTACAAATTTCGAAGACCTTATTGGGTTTGGGGGTCAAACTAGTTGTTAAAAATAAGAAATCGTCGTTATCAATTACTAGTTACTATGTGTTGATTGATCAATATGTGGTTGACCAATGTAGTAACTATTGAAACATTAATGTTACTCTTAAGAAATATTGTATTGGTTGATCAATGTGCAGTTGATAGATGTACTAACTGTTGGAACATTGGTTGATTGTAATACATTGGTTAGACCAATGCACAACCAATATTGCTACAAACTCTTGGTAAATAAGTTTTGACAACTTTAACTTATATTTTTCTACCATTAACCTATATAAATCGACCAATACACCTAAAATCATTATTCTAACATCTTTAAATGCGTAAACTTAATCATTCTAAAAATTAAGTTAGAGCACTTCTTTAAATGTACCTAAATGTATGTTTTAAGGATCTTCCTTTTCTTTAAAATCAAAACCTTAATTCCATTTAGTGACTAAAAAGACTCATGCAATGAGCTAAAATAATGATGTGTTTATGTATAAAAGGCCTTTAAAATATCAAAGTGATTAGCTAGGAAGTATAATAAACATTGCATATTCATTTATTACTTTGTTATGCGTGTTCTTTCTTAGTCTTGATTTTGTTCTTCAATTGAATAAGTTGAACTTCAACTTTTCTCTAGTGCCTTCATGAGATGTATATGGATTTGCGTATAACCATTATTGCTTTCATAAGAAATAAATTCATTAGTGATACTTATGTTTTTTTATCATCAAAATATAGAATGTAATCTCCATTAATTTAACGCTTCTAATGCTTGGTAGAATTATTTAGTCTAATTTAACGTCTTGGCTTCCAATTGACAATTAGTTATGAAATAATTAGTCTGACTTTGGAGGCTACTCCAACAAAATAACTAGGAGGATAGAAAAGATGTGCAGAAAACAAACAAAAAAGTCATCCCTATTCATTAAACGCATTGCAAAATTATTTACATTACTAGGTACTTGTACATAAGATGCAGACATTACTAGGTGTTTATTGATTTATTAAAATGCAGCAAAAGGGGGGTGGATGGCTGTTGAAATTAAGATACAAGGAGAAAAGAACCTTTCTAAACTAATTAAAAAATCATTAATTAAAGCAAATATCAAATTCTACACAGGGAAATTACAGAAATATGCCTCTATTTGCTTGGAAAAATAAGAATATCGAACATTCACTTTTCTTATTGAACTGAATAGCTACAATTTCCTTCAATCATAGAGTGAACCTGCAAAATAGATACAACCACAGATTTAACCCATCAACATTTCTAAAGCTACAACTAGTGAAGGCAAAATTGTATTACAACATCTTGAAGATTAAGGAGATGCCCATATAAAATATATACATCCCTCATCTGCTCGTTTAACCTTTTCAATTTGTCATATCCTAGTTCTTCTCTTCCAACATATTAATTTCAGAACATATTAATTTTAGGCAAAGAAAAGTCATGATTGTGACTTGCTTGCACGACTGTGCAAGTGTAAGAAATTTGTTTCCGTCTAATATCTGTCTAATTGAAAATCCTAATGCTGATTCTCCGACATCGTCATCGCAAGTTATGGTCACCAGAGAAGGAGGAAAAAAAGGCCAAGCTCATTAAAGCATTGGTACATTAAAAAACGAATGTTTGTTTGTTTATTTACTATTAGTATCTTTATCTATAGTTTCTTTAAGTGCATTTTCAGTTTGGGGTGGAAGTCAGAATTTTCTGAGTTGAATATTGATTAATATATGTCTAATTGAAAATCAAGAGATTACCAATTAAACATCCATGTCGCTAGAATAATTTTACTTAGGTTGTTAGATCCTCCAAAATTCAGGGAATAATTTTCTCATTTACAACCTTGAGAACACCTATAAATTTATAACATCAACTTTTTGCAAATCATTGTTAATGCTTCATCGTCATTCATGCTCCATCGTCATCCCTAATTCTGTGATAAAATTACAAAAGGCAACATCAAAGAATGTATTCATCACTCAATTTGTTAAGCTCAATAATGTAATCGTCCGAAAATGTCGCATAATTTGATGTGGTTGAGATTAAGGAAATCTGGGTATTACAAGGTGTAGGAAGGTGGCGAAGAGAGACAAGACGGTGAGAGGGTTACTTCTGTAATGTTGAAAAGAAGATGACAGAGGACGTCTACTGGGTCAGCTTGGCTCATAAGCCACGTATTTTGGAGGAGTAACAGAGTGCTTAAAATTTAAGAAGAGGCGACGACGTATTTCAATTAGACAGAGTAATATTAGACAGAAGATCTGTAAGGCATGTTGAGCCTTATTATCCTAATGAAAAGCATCTTTCTTTAACAAATCAGCAAGAGGAGTCACAATTTTACCATAGTTAGAGACAAATCTTTTATAATAACCTGTCAATTTAACAAAACCTCTCAACTGTTTGATATTAGAAAGGACAAGTCAATTTTGGACTACTACAATCTTGGTTAAATCTGTTCTTACCCCCTCACCAGAAATAATATGGCCCAATTATTGTACACTTTTACAACCAAAAAAACACTATTTACGCCTAACAAACAACTTATACATCAATTAGCTTCTCCAAGATAGCCCATAAACACCGTAAATGTTCCTACTTATTTCGACTAAAAATAAAGATATCGTCGAAGAAGACAAAAACAAATTTCCTCAATAAGGTTGAAAAACATAGTTCATGATATGCTGAAATGTAGAAGGAGCGTTGTAAGGCCAAAGGGCATTATTAGAAACTCGTAATGACCTCATGTGTTCAAAAAGCAGTCTTTTCAATGTCAACACTAATACCTTAAGCGCAGATCTATCTTTGAGAATACTGCCAAACCTCCTAATTCATCCAAGAGCTTCTCTACTATAGGGATGGGAAATTTGTCTTTAAAGGTTGCATGATTAAGTGCAAGGGCTAGCATAAGGATTGTGAACGCCCTTTATGACACCTACATTACGCATCTCCTTCACCATCTTCTTAATGACATCCTTTTGGAGGCTAGCATAGTAGTATGGTCGAGCATTAATAGGCTAAATTCCTTCTTTATGTTCAATTCGATGATCAAACTCACGAGGTGGAGGTAATTACACAGAATCCTCAAACACTTCTTTAAATTCTTTAAACAATTGCTGTAACCCAAGCTAAGAAGTCCTTGTAGTTTCCTCAGACAAACCATTGACAACTACTAACTCTAACAATGAAATCACTCGGATAAAAGCCACCTGCTGTTGTTTTATAAGTGTTTTATAGATATGCAAAGCATTTACCACTTCAACTCCCCCAGTCTTGGACCCTATGAGCCTATGTTCTTACCCGTGTGATGTAAATGTCATCCTTAACTGTTGAAATTTCCACAAGATGTCTCCAATGGTTGAAAGCCATAGTACACCCAAGATTAGATCATAATTATCCAAAGGAAGAATAAATAAACCAGTTTCAAAAAAATTTTCTTGCATTTTCCATTGGAGCACTCACATTTGGACTTACACCCTATTTCTTAACCATTAGCCACAGTAACCTTGAAGTTGCCCAACTTCCTGCACAACACAACTCAATTTGCAGGTCATATTCTCACTTAATAAGGTATAAGTTCTCACTAGTTAATTGGAATAAATAATCTCTTCTTACCATGATAACCTGTTATTCTCATACTATGAAAACCTTGTTGTCCAGTTAAAGCATATCTGGACAACTCAACTTCTTAAAAATCTATTACCTCACCCCCTTCATCATCAACTGCATCCTCATGAGTATCAACTTGGATCATAAAAATCTGTCTTTTTTGCATTTATGCCAAGGTACATACCTTTCCTCACACCAAAAGCAAAGACCCTTTGCTCGTTTGTCATTAATTTCTTTAGTGGTGAGTATTTTGGTAGGATTACTATTCAAGGGTTTCACAATTGGGGTAGGTAACAGACTGCCAGTTAGTACTTTTGGATTAGTAGTTTGTGTTTTGGTCTGTGTATTGGCAAAAACAGCAAATGGTATTGAGGTTTTTATGTTAGGTAATGGCTGGTAAGGGTAGTATGGGTGACATTGGTAGTAGGTTTGGGCTTTTAAAATAGTGCAGCTATGTGGAGTTCATGGAGTCTACCAACAGAATAGGCTTCAGCTAGTGTTTTAGGCTTGAACATGCGCACGGTCATTTGGATTTCATGAAGCCAGCCAGATAGAAACAAGCTAAGTGCATTACCTTCAGAGATCTCAGCTTTTGGGTATAATTTGTCAAAAGCATGAATATACGCTTGCAACGTGCATTGCTGCCTCAAGTTTTTGACGAAGGATCTTCATATGTTGATTAACGAAATCAACCTCTCGTGTTATAGACATATTCTTCCCAATTAGCATAAGCTCGCTTTCTCTTCATCTTCACATAACCAGCATGTCACTGCAATGCTTTGCCTCTTAAATACGGTACCACTTACCTAATTTTTTTATTTATTAAGGTACCTTCTACATCGAAATTGCTCTGCACTTGGTAGATACTAACTATTAAAATTATCTCCATCAAATTCGAGAAACTTGATGTGATGTGCTTGCCAAAACTTCGTCAACAAAAGTGTTCATGTAGCCTGTGAATTGACAGCTTCTACCAAGAACCTTCTTGTTGCCTCGAAAGAATTGCTTCTCGACATTGCAAACTTAGAACCCCCAATAGAGTCTTGATCTTTGTGATCGCTTTATTCAATCTATTCTCTTGTCTCTGCTCAGCTTCTTCCACCAGAGTTAAGAGCTCTCATAGATACTCTTGCATACGCGTTCTATCTGCCATGGGAATCAACTGCTCTAATACCAATTGATATGATCCTGAATCAATAACAAAAGAACCAAGAAGTAGGAAGAGAAGAGGAGAAGAAGATTAAGCAAATAAATAAAGAAATGGAAGAAGAATCTTTGCTAGAGAGAAGAAAAGTTTATAGTTACTGTGTGTATATATATATATACTACATATTTTGTACATGTACCATCTGATGAATAGGTCAGGCCCATAACTCCCAACAACAATAACTAGTTGACCCCAGGAAGTGTATAGACATATATTTGATGCTTATCAGAAAGAAAGTCGGAATCGGAATTTGACTATTTTTCGGATATGCAATATAACAGACAACCAACTCTTCTGAAGCCTCAAATCAAGATCCTAAAAGTGAAGCTTTGCCATTAGAAGAAGTAATCTTAACAATTGGGCAGGGTTACTGAATCTTCGGTTGTCAAGTTGACCATGATATATTATCAAAATCAAATTCTGGAAAATTGTGCAAGACAGCAATCCAAATAACTTTAGGATCGTGCTATTTCTGAAACAAAGTACAAACTGAAAACTACAACATCAGTGAGACAAACCAAGTCTCCCAACTTCAGGAAATCTTGACAACATAAAATTCACCAAGTTGGCAACAATACTTGTCAATACAGGAGATATCAGGCTTTTGTCGGCAAGATTATGGGAGTGAACATTTAGCTTACGCCACAACCAAGTTCTAGGAATCTCTCTCTGCTTCATTGGAATTCTGCTAACATTATAAATAATTCCTCATCGCTTATTGCTCCCATCTCCATTGCCCTTTCTAGTGCACTTAGACCTCCACCATCTCTAATTGATGGAGATGCACCCCTGTCAAGTTATTATAGTAATCAGTGTTAGTAGGTGAGTTTGAGAAGCTTCTCTTTCCGAAAGCAGAACTAGTTGATAATATCGTATCTTACTATGTTATTAATAGTAAATCCAAGCTAAAATCCTAGAACAAGCAATATAAAACTAGATAGCTGCTTATCATCAAAATCAGGACAGTGATCCAGTTAATGAAGTAGAAAGAACAAGCAGTAAGAATCTTTATTGTAATTTTTGTGCTTACTGTTACTGGTCCTTGATCATCCAAAGTAAAATAAAACTGAAATTGAGGTTACAACATGCTAATCAGGCCATAAGGTGATAAAAAGACGAAAGAAAACACCCCGCCAAATTCTTACATTATACTAAAAAACAAGTAAAAATATTTCACGACATATCAGCATGACTTTTTTTTTTTTGTTTTTTGGCTCACGGGATCATGAATTTTTAATTTATTTCCAGAAAACAATTTTAGATATAACAAGTTTTTACCTTCTAAGTAACAACTTAGCCATTGCATAGTCCCGTTTAGAAATGCAATGGTGCAAAGGAGTTCTTCCATGGAAGTCCTGGAAATTGATATCAGCACCAAATTGCACTAACAGTTCAAGCATCACTGGGTGGCCATAGTGACATGCTAGATGCAATAGTGAACAACCTTGGAGACAATTCCCTGGATCATTAGAATCCCTGATTCTTTTACAGGTTGTAGGATCAGAGTGTATCCTTTTCATAATCGAACTAAACTGGGAGTCCTTTGATTCAAAGACATGATGATACGATTCAATACTAATCACCTCATCGAAGGTGGCATTTATGACATTTGCTTCTGATATCACAATAAGCCTATATACTTCTCGTAAATTATTATCCTTGACAGCTTGCCAAATGCTAGAAGTGTGAGGAAAAAGGACTGAAGCAGTTGCTTCTCTGTTGACGAGTACTTTATCTGCATACTGGAAAGAGCTGGTAATTAGTTTTAGATTTCAAACTGTATACGAAACAGTCGGCAATGACAAACAAAAACGGTAAGTTAGTGAGACTAAAAATGTCTAAATGTTTTTTTGCAGCACGTGAAATTTACTAAGGAAATTCAGGTGACCATTATACTCTTTTTCCCAAGTTTTGATCAATGTAGTTCTGTAGAAATGCCTAGTTGTTATGCATGTTGACCTACAAACGATAAAATTTGATCAGTGGCACACTCAACTCTAGGTGGCAATATAAGTCAGGAACAATATATTGAGCTACCAAAAGAGTGAGGCAAGACTTGCTCAAATTCAATGACAAGTTCTTTTCCAGTTGGGTAGAAACAGTGGAGGATAATCTGGAAACAATGAACTCTTTCCTTTCTTATCAAAACAATCATGCTCGATGCTTCCTCTCCATTCCACCTATGGTAACGTGTAAACAACCTCCTCACGATACGCTCTGGAAGGAAGATCTTGGTGAGAGTGAGCTTGCTCGGGAAATCCAGCTGGCACGTCAACCTCTGACTCACTTATAAACTTAAGGGTAAAATACAGTAAGGCCACTAGTAACATGGACATTTTCAACAATACCTCTCTGCCATGGAACTTATGATGTCCTACAGTTTCTTAGTTAGCAAATATTGATCTACTTTTCAGTATTTTATTATGTTATTTAAAATTTCAAATCAATCTCTTCCAATAAATAAAAGACAATCAATTTCTTACTTCATAAGTTTTATACACCAATCCAGTAAAAACAAAACTACGGTTACTTTTCAGGTCGTGTGGCTAGGAGTACCCCAGGAAGGATTTTGTCTGAAACTAAACCGCCTCCCTTGGATCATCTTAAGAGTGCACTGCTCTACATCAGTTTAATGTGTTCAGAACTTTTTCCTGGAGTGAATACTAGAGGAACTGAACCCTGGCTAACAAGGAAATGGAGCTCCTATCCTTATCAATTGTACTAACCCCTTAGGATATTGAAAAATAGGTTTTACTTGATAAATTCCCACTCTACATGGTCCTCAAAATGCAAATTCAATCCAGTAGGAGTCTTATTGAGATGCACGAACATCTTAAACAGTACTGGTGACGTTAAACCCGAACTGTAAAATTTTGGTACAAGAAAGAAATAGGGAGTGAGTACATGAAAGGTAACCAACTAATCATTCCTTGAGAAAATATTAAACGCACATAAAACCATGTTTTAAAAGACTCTGTCCTACTGAATTAAAATTGAAAGTCCTACTGAATTAAAATTGAACTCCAACTCTGTGAAGACATGATTCTAAGTTTTTGACAAGTGTGGCAGAGAAACAGATGGAGAAAATAATAACTAGAGAATAGCATTGTTGACTTCTACAACATTCAAAACTCCCCTTGGCATATATTTTGCTTCACAGAATGCTCGAGGTTTTATTATAGCTTCCAAGATACTACCAAGGAAATACACTGCAAGTAAAGAATTTCATGAAGTACCTTTGCTTGAATGAATTTCTCCTTACAATGAAAGTCATCCTTAGGACATGGTTTCTTAATTGACGTGCTATTTGGTTCCCTCACTCTGCATGGGATTGTTCCATGAGGAAGATTATGAAGCGGAAGAATTATAGAAGTAATAAATTGCCATTACATTGAGAATGAAAAACCAACTTATATGATCAAAAAATGGAATTGTTCACAAAAACAGCTTTTCATATTAACATCTGGAGTTTAAAATGGTACTCCTTTTAACAAAATAACAAGCATAGACAACAAAGTTAAAAGAGGAGTCAAGCAAAAGATACAAAGATGTGTCAAGTGTATGTGTGTTTGTGCTTCCAGTATATATGAATGCAAAATATAAGCCTCTTAAGTAATGTAGCAACGGGTCAACCTTGCAATCATTATTGTTTCACATCATCTAAATTCTTAGAGCTGATTTACTTAGTAGACGATACAAAAGGTTCAAAAAAGAAAGAGGGAAAATAAGGAAATGCATATCAGGAGGAAATTCTTTGTTTGTTGCAACATTTATACACTCCAACATTTATTTTCCAAACAAAAGGTTATGCTTACTGATCATCTAAAGAATTGGCCAAAAAGAGTAGAGTGGAGCAAGAAAACTTGTGCATATGGACGTATTCTTTGCAGAATTGTTTTAAAACATAGCTGATTCTTTGGTCAAGCACATACCAAGACCAACTTGGTAATCCTCATAGTTTATAACAAAATTTAAATGTCTCCATGGTTTTTAATTTACAAATGAGATCCATTAAGGACAACAGAGGTCTTACCTTTCACTTCCTGGCATAAGCAATCCTTCCCAAACAGAGTTGCAATAGGCATTGCCAAGACTCTCAAACAATTTCAAAATTGTAGGTTCCCATACCTTCACATCAAGAGTAAGAGATCTCACCTACACGTTAAAGCATAAATTGGTTCAATCAGTTTTCACTTTACACTTGTTCTTCAACTAGCAAATATCATGTCCAGAGAGTTATACATTTAAAGTGAGTGATTGACGTTGGATAGTAAAGATAACAAAAAGTACTAAGCCTAAGGGAATTAGAAAGGAAATCAAAAAAGAAGTAAAAAGCAAGGAGAGAAACTCTGCATGAAAACGTTACAAATAATAACTTATCGAAGACATTCCACTAACTAGTCACGTAAATCCATCTAAAAACCATCATGGTTCATTAAAATGGCAATTGAAACTAAATAAGAAAGCATACGAACATGGGATTCCAAAAACCTCATATAAGAAGATTTAAGTATGGAAAAAGAACATTTATTGCCCACCAGCCTGGAAATCTTAAATCTTCCACATTCAGTAGTCAACAAAAGAAAATTACGGTCAACATTCGAAAGAATTGGCATTGGTTCCTATATCCTTATGAAACAATAACAATAGATATTGAAAACACCAGTGACAATAGTAGGACTAATGACTTGGCTAGTGACTTGACTAGAAGGGCTTTTATTTTAGGGCACCCAAAATTGTTTTCCTTAGACATATAAAGCATTATCATAGCTCCTTCCCTCCTTAAAATTTCAACTTTTTCGAATTCAAGGAAGGATTAGCAAACTATCTCCAAAATAATCTACAAGCAAGATAAGTATCAACCGGACAGTTTTCTTCCACTTTTGGTGACAAAATACGGCATCCCCCAAGAATTATATTGAATCTTTTTATCAAACAATATTGTGGTACCCTAAGAGACGTCACAACACTTTAGCACACATCTGTTAAATTGCATCAAGATACTGTTCTATTTAAGTGTTCACAAAATCCTAGCTTACAATTGGAAAACTTCAAGAACTACAAAACCAGCCATCATACTTTATAGGACTATCCTTGCCAAAAGATAAACTACTTTCTACTTGAATGCTTTGTTAAATCCTCATGCTCTTTCTATTATCCAGAGACTTGCAGTTGAAAAGGGCATCTGTTGATAAACCATCTAGCCTGTTGTAGAAATCTCTGTTATCTTGTAACAATCTACAAGTCTCTCCAACACAAAGGGAGAGATTGACGGATGGATGCTTTTGTCTTCTGTTATCTTAAATATATAAATAACTTGTCTAGAGGCATTATAGCATAATTTGTGTTTTCTGATCCAAACACTTGTTAAACTGGCAATCTCAGACAGCTAATTATTCTGCAAACATACATCAGAAATGAAAAAATTTGCTGACTCTCGCAACTTAAAGCGATTAAAGAAAGAATGGAGTTTCAACATCTGCTCAGAAGAGAATGTACCTTTGATATGTGAACTCCAAGATTTCGGTGAACACCAGAGCATTCAATACACAACAACATGCCAAGATTAAGAGATGCCCAATCAGGCTCAGGAGCACTGCACTCAGCACAAAGATCGTTTCCACTTATCTTTCGAAGAATAGTAGAGACAGAATCACCTCTATTGTTGGCCTTTATGTCATCTACTGATTGTTTACCACAATGGAGTTTTCCAAAATCAGAAGAAGCAATGCTTGCAGATTCATTAATTTCCAAATGCTTCAGTGTTCGATGTGACTAAAGAGCAACAAACTTTATGTTAGCAAGAACCTGAACCATGTGAAAACACAATGCTCTGCAAAGACTAACCTGTTGCAGGAAATGAGAGTTCAAAAGAGAAGCAATCGCTCCACTGATTTTGTTTGCCCACTCTGATCTGTCTGCTCCATTTTCAGCCTGACAAAACCAGACATGACCTATAAATTTCTCTCATTGGAAAAGCTTAATTTCATCTAACATTTGTTTTGATTGAGTTTTATACTGGATAAAAATTATACTGTAATCTGCATCATACTTTGCATTTTTGGACCTCGAAACTAACCATCTATGGCTCGGATCAAAACATATGTAAATTGAGAAAAGTGTTACATAGAAAAAGAACAAAGCATGTGCCATTACTCAACCGATTAATTTACCTGCAATGTGTAAGTTTTTGATGGGGAAATTATCCTGAAGCAAAGCCGCAAATCCGTGTCCTCTGCATCCATTTTTAATGTTGAAGTACGGAGATCAATAAAACAACAGTCTAAACTTCCTTCACCAATAGAAGAAACCCTGCTATGCCTTGTACGAAATCTAGCAAATACACCGCTGTTTTGTTCTGCAGATGCAGATGGGCGATGACGGAATCCCTGAGCAAGTTAAAGAAACAATACGTTTTCATATTCAAAGAAAAGTAGCTCCTTAGCCCTACATAATTATGAGACTTCCAACATAAATTTCATACATAGTTACGGGTGAATTAAGTTCAATGGGCAATGTAAATGCAGATGAAAATTGTTGGTTAATAGGCACAACTAATGGCAAGAAGAAATATCCCTTGTTACTATGCCAACAGAAGACACACAAAATCTAACTTAGAATCATGATGCTACTCTAAACCAGATGCCAGCACTCTTCCCAAATGGACACCCAGCTAACACGCATTATTAGCTTCAAGAGTGGCTTAGGCACAACCACTCCCCAGCTTTCAACACAACTTAATACAGTGTTCTTACTCAAATAAACACTGCTCATTTATGGCTCTCTTGATAGATTGTTCTCTAACGCTATGGAGTTCGACCAACAAAATCAGTGTTACCATTATTATGATATGCCTAGTAATCCTAGATAAGAACAGTCAAAGTACATACTTTACACTCATAAACAAAGAGAGATGTTAATATTCCAAATCTTTCTGGAGTACAAGATGCCTAGCAAACTTGTGACAGTTCTGAAGCATAAAGCCAAGTCCATTTCTTCATCTTTAAGTCCTCAAATCATAGCCAACACAATAATTTCGGATGGCTACATACCATTCCAAAAACAAGCTAAATTAGATCGAATATGTACAACTAGTCAAATGCTCGTTTGAATGAAAATCTGTAGAAGAACGAAAGCTCAACTTTATAACTTGTTCCCTTGAACCACCAACACACTCACCCTACTAAAAGTAAATCTCATCACATCTTATACTATATATATAAAGCTTGGTCCTTGAACCAAGAATTCTGTATCAATACTCTTTTAGAAATTAGGTCAAGTGGCCATCAAGGTTTTGACAATTCACATGGATAGCCAGTCCCATAAACTCCATTTGTGCTTCTATCACATCTTTAAGTTACAATCAAAAAGTCCAACAAGCAATTACAGTATTTGTTTAGTCATTGATAGTGCCATACAGCTACAATTATAGAAATATGTCAACAACCTATAACAGTTCAACAACACAACTACTTATTTCAAAGAGACGTTTTAATCTTTTAGTAGATTATCAATTAACCATGCAACCATACCAAATATCAACAATTGGAAAACCTGTAAAAGGACTTCCTTTTGCATTTTATGAACAACAAATTTTGCTTTTGTTTAGAACGCATATTTGAAAACACCACCACCTAGCAGAACTCGATTAAGTTTTGAAGGATATATCTACCACAGTTGCAAAATTGACTAAAACATCAATTAGTAAGTTCTCATGATAACCAAAATCAGTGAGATTATTCCATCTCTGGCACACACTCGCATTTTTAGCAAGAACAGACCATTTAAAATACAGTATGGACCTATAAATGAGTAAAGGATCTTGATACATTATCATTTGATTTTGTTGAGGACAAGTAATATGAAGTTACAGTATACCGTCAGTTTGAGACCCTTGTTTCTGTAATAATATAGAGTCCCTTGACTGTCTAGTACAAAGAACCTTCTCTTCCAATCTCCCTTGGAACTAGAACGTTTTAGTAGGTATCCTTTCTTAATAATATGGACCTACAAATGAATAAAGCAGGAAGAAATTAGAAGGATCATCGGCACTCAATTGAGACATCCACCTGGCACAAAGAACCAAAAGTCAACAGCTATAATTACATTTTGTAATTTAAGAAGAACAACTATAGCTTATGTCAATGGACATAGCATGAACGTGTATGAAACTTCATTATAAGTACATCAATGTAGATAGCACACATGCATGCGCGCGCACAGATGCAGATCATAAAGCAAAATTGGCCTCAAGGGTAACCTCTGAAATAGTGCAAAGCATAACATGTAACTAAAAACTTGAGGCACAATGAAGTTTGAATATACCGCCCATAGAAATAGAGAAACTCATCAAAAAGCTATCCATAATTTAGGAACAAAAAAATTTTAGAGAATAACATCATTCAATCATATCAATTTAAGGCAAGGAAAATTCCACAACATCAGAATCCACTCCTAAAATTTGCAATGAGAATGGAAATATGCAGAATGAAAAAGGCATGTTTAACCTCTGACCTCTGAAGCTATAGGTGTCAAATTAGTTCTCTTATTGTTTCAAACACTAAACCCTTCCCCTCAAGGATTGCCCTTCATAACCAAGAAAACATTCAAAAGCATTGTCATTCACCAGAGACATGAGTAATTACGTCGAAATCACTCTGTCCGACATCATTTACAGAGAAAGGAAGTTGACCACCCAAGTGGAGGGATATAATGTAAAAGTAGACCATTAAGCAATGAGTCCTTGCTTTCTAATTGCCTTTAGTTTTGAATTTTGATCCACTCTGGTTTAAAAAGTACATTTTGAAGTAGATAAAAAAGAAATAGGATTTGCTTAAGGATTATGGAGATAACAATGAATCGAAGGAAACCATGTAGCTAACGTCAATCAAACAAAATCTATGTTTTCATTGTTTCGGTCACGAAAGAGCTAATAGAATTGAGAAAAGTTGCAAACAGATTATTTACCTCCCCATCAGCAGGGGACTGCATAATTGCTTCTATGTTTCTGTAAGAATCCATACCAACAACATGAGTGCCATCAGCACCCACTGAAGGTTCTAGGTTACATGAAGCCCGAATGCTATCCAGCTCAGATTGGGTCCTGAATTCTTGAATCCTTTTTGCAAGTTTATCTTGTTCAATATTAGCCAGTTCTTTCGATTGTTGTGCATATGTTAAGACCTGCAACATAGAGATGCTCATTACTAGTTCAATTTGCAGAAAACACTTAACCAAGCAAAAAAATTGAACTATTTAAATTTTGTTAGAGAGAAAATGGAAAAACTTTAGAAGTCATTTTATGGGACATAGATATGATGAATATACAACTTTTATGATTTAGTAAAATGCTACACAAAATAGAGAGGAAGCTCTTGGATTATTTCCCAAGACATTTAAAGACCTTAAACATAGAGGAATTCAAAACCCAAGAGAGAGGTGGATGTCAATTTGAATCCTCATGAAAGTATTGAGGAAAATTATCAAATAAAATCCTATTTCTTCGGCTTCATAAAAAAATTCAACTCTTATAACTTTATTGGATTGAAAACTGTGTGACTTTAATATTTAGTATATTCATTTTCAACACTTTAGTTTGTTTAGAAGCATATCTTGCAATAAATTGTCTAAAAATGCACGATGTTTATTTAATCATATTATCCATGCTTTGGTTAAATTTAAGAAAAGAATTCGCATGATCTCTAAGAAACTATCTTAGAAAGCGAACGTAAAATCAGCATGTGAATTTTTAGTCTTCTGTGTCTGGTAATCAGATGTCAAATCCAAAAGTTTATAATGCACTCAACATACTCTTCTAAACTAAGTCGAAATCAAACTTCAGACATTAAGTCAGGATATTTAACCTAAGATCAGAAGATATATTTATGAACAGGTAACCAATCTAGCATCTCATGTACAACACCTAAAAGCAAAGTATGTGAACCCAAAATGGAAAAAAAATCAAATCTCTTCTTATTTATATTTGCAAGACCAATTGGAAACATAATTTTATCCATACCTGGTGAATAAATGGCTCCATTTGGCTGAATAAATCATACCCCTACATCACATAGCAAAAGTTAATTTTAGTCATACAGCCAAGAGATTTGGATCTTAAATCAAGAACTTTTCATTCACTATTTGGTGAAGATATTTTCTGTTACAGAATGAAGCGATAAATGAGAAGAAGTATGAAGATGATGAGGAACAGCATAAGTAATAGAAGGATAGCAAGCAACAATATCGTTCAGAGTAGGAAGACGATGATGAACAGCCGAAGTAGCAGGATAGCAAACAACGACATCATTTGGACAACTCGTGAGCTAAGTCAAAACAACATAGCTCGTTTTAATGAAGCATAGGATAGCGAGACTTGTAAACAAACTATTGGAAGGGAGTAACGGCTAGTAGGTGTGTAACAGAAACAACTACTAACAATATATTGTTCTCTCTCAAGCTCTCTGTTCTTCTTCATCTTCTTGAATCCTAATTTCACAATTACCAAATTAGGGTTTGTCCATTAATCATGTAACTTTTTTAGCATAATTTTAAATAAGAGGGTTACAGTTTGAAGAGCATCTTGATTTCATTTAATATTTCCAAAAGAACTTTAATAAAAGAAGGTGCATTTTTGCAAATTATCTGGTTTAAAGTAATTCAAACTGCTGTTAACATTTGATTTGACAAATTCAATCCTGTTTTAAATTATGAGAATTATCACCTTTTTTAAATAAAATGTGGAAAGAAAAAGAAGTATGGTAACTTTTAAGACGATATGCATATGAAATCTCCTGGTGTATATATTTTACTGATATGGATATATATTGCACGTAATGAATCCTAAAAATGGATTTGAAAATATATACACATATATCTTTTTTGGTCCACTATATATACACATAAAACAATCAATAGAATGCATTTATTTTATAAAGAAACATGGTGAAAGAGACACAAAGAAGCATGAGGGGCCTCACAATTTTTGAGGGATAAATACGAAAAAGAAAAAGCATTTGGATATAGCACCAAAATTCTAATCATCATAAAAATCTTTTTAAGTCTGCCTCTCCCATTCAAAAGCACCAACATATGACTTTTAATCTAAGTATTTAAACACCATAACTTCTCTTGGATAAAATAACTTGAAAAATGATTGAACACTATCCAAGAAACTTTATTCAGTTACAAAGTAATTTACATTAAACAGTAAATCAAACAAGCACTTAACGTTTGACTAAGAACATAAACTGTACCAGCTTAAAATATCTCAAATGAGCATCCATAATTGCACTTATGGATTCCAGGAACTCGTACTTCTTCTTTGATTCAATATTCATGAGTGCATTTACCTGAGTTCCTTGAGACCAAAGATTAATGATCCTTAGGAGCAGAAAGTTTTATGGCAAAAGTAATTGGTAAAAGAAAGGGGCAGAATTTATAGAAAACGCACTAGGTTAAAGCGGCTTTTCTCAAATGCTGACTTAGAGTTCTGCAGATCCTGCAAAAGCAAGAATTATAGTGTTCAATAACTTGTCAACAGACATACAAAATACAAAATAATTAGGAAAAGAAAGTGAAGACAAATGCATCCAATGTCTCATATTATGACAATAGCAGACAGATTAATATCTCCAAAATCTAAAGAATAGAATATATATGCTGATAAAACTCTCGTTTTCTAATATTAGAGTAAGTTTATATTATTAACCAAGTACTATATTGCTATTATTCAGAGTATAATATTGCTATTACAAGTAGTGATTTCCAAGAAACACCACCCCAGAGCTAAAAGCTCCTCAGAAAGAACAATCCTCTTTCTGTCTACACTCACAATCTGCTCTTCTCCTCTTTCCTCACCTCCTCCCTGCCTCAAAACCACCTAGTCCCGAAAACAATTCTGTTTTGCCAGCTCAGCCACTAATTAACTCCCCTCTATACCTTCTTTCTTTCTCCTCGATTATACTCTCCATATCCTAGGCTTATTGCCTTTTCTGTTATTCTCCCCCTTTTCTAAATTATACCTATATCAGTCCTAACATATGCAAAGAACCTGACGTAGACAACATTTAGCCTAAAACAAATACAAAGAAAATATGACTGAAAAGTTTTCTTCTTTAAATTCTCCACCAATCGCACTTTAGTAAGTCTGAAGATTTACAAAATTTGCAATCATAAAAACAAAAGAAAAAGTGAAAAGTGCAAAATCCTTGGTGTCAATTAATACTTATTTTGCAAATTGAACTTCCTTGCAAGAAATTATTTAGTAATTAAAAGAGAAAAATAAATACATCAAAAATAGGTTTTTGCAAGCTGTTAATTTACAGGTCAAGACATGCACAAATTCAAAGTCACTTCAAATTGATGTTCTGAAGCTCCTTTAGATCTTTCTTGCCGAAAGTGTTCATAAAATAGTAGAAATTTTGGTTACAGACAGATGGACTCAAATAACAGGCCAATTAGAGAGACCTTTAATTTGAAGTCCAGAGATTTTAAGCATCACAAGTCTAACATTTTACGTACATAGAGTTCATGAATTATCATTCAAAAATAACTGGCAACTTAAAACCCCAGCTTTCAATAAGCTCCCTTTATAACTACCCTGGCAAATTAAGGTTCACCTCCTAGCTCACAATAATTGAAGGCTTAAGGGGAAAAACTTCTGTTTGAATAGCAAAGAAAAAACAGGATATACCTCTTCAAATTCTTCAACAATGTCTCCGCGTGTATTTTTCTTCAAGGACATAAATTTCTCACGTGACTGGCAATGAACAATGAGAAAATACTAGCCATTAGAATCTCAACCTTGTCAAGAAATGAAGAAATTAAAATTATTGAGCAACTATACGTAAATTCTAAAAACCCACTTGCATGGGAATAGAGAACAAATTAGAAAGCATCCACTGCATATATCATTGTGGCTTTCAATTGATAAAGAGATGCAGTAAGCTGGGACTACTTGTAGAGGTATAGAGACAACATTTCTGCTTGCCACATGGATGTTACTGCCTCTGTTAGTTGGCCAAATGCATTGCTTGCTCAAACTCAAAGAACTCTAGGCATTCTTAATTGCAACATTGACAACAGAAAACTTTGGTATAGAAGCATTAGCAGCTTCAAGTTCAGCATTGTAAGAGTTTTCATTGTGTGTGGAATAACAGATCTCAAAATCATACAGAAGTGCTAGCGAAGTTAACAAGAAGAATGAAGATTTCAAAACACCAAAATGCAAGAACAACCTCCCCAGCATGTTTCAAGTGCTACCACAACAGCACAATAAAAGGAATTTACATTAGATTAAGCTCTATTAGAATGATATTTGAACTCAAAAGCCACGTGTGATAGCATAAACAATTGGGTTGAAAATTTTTATAACATGGTATTAGAACCTTTTATGACTATGATGCCCCATGTTCCAATTGTGTTGCTATCATTGAATTTGTATTTCTCTCCCCACTATGTGAAGATGTGGGTTAGAATAATACATAATCTATTTCTGAATCTCACTGAACAGTTCAACTTATTTAGTTAAATAGCTCTTGGACATGGTACTAAAGCCAGAAAAACCCTGAAAAGCAAAGAGAGGATAACTATCATAACAGGGTGAACATTACTAACGTGACACTGTTCAAATCTTCAGTTATTAGTTTGTTTTAACACTGTAGGATGAACAGTGCCACCATAGTATTATTGATAGTTCTTTTTCATACCAAATATTTTTATTTTGTTTGTCCGAAAGTTTCTTTTTACTTATTCTTGAAGTTTTCATTTAAGTTCAGCTTTAACGTTTCATTTGAAGTTGGGATGACAGTGTGGACTCAAAAATGTTGGTAAACCTCATTTCAGGTACCAAAAGTTTATGCTGTTGGTTTCTTTTTATTAAGAAGCGTCGGTGCTGAACTAAGGAATTCACTTCACCAGTGATAGTTCAAGCTTGACTATAACAGTTGATTAATTCAAGCTATTAAATCAAATAGTGAAGTTTTCATTCAAGCAATTAGAATCCAACAAGTCAAAGTTTCTGCAACTGAGAAGAGACAACCACAATTGCTTCAATTACTTATGCACAAGGAATCTAGATGAAATCTTAGAAACTTATTCCTTCTGGTTTGAGGACCACCAGTGCCCTGGAAGCCACAATTAGGCCCCAACTAACCCGGGTTGACTGAGGTGGACCCACCGGGGGGGTCTCCTAGTGCCTGCTTGTCCCATCCACAAGAGGACTAAAACCCCAGATCTTGCTTGAGGGGAACCAATCTAATTGCCACTTGGACCAACAGGTGGCATTTTAATCCAACCATCTAGATTAATCCAACGTCAAAAGCACAAGTTGTACAATAAATTGCATGGAAGAGTTAGTTCATACAACCATCATCTATTCAGAAATCCTATTTTTTACTTATTTTTACCCATTACTATTGAAGAGTAATCCTTTTCAATGTGTTCTTAAATACCTGATTGTAAGCATGATTAGCTTTATCAAAGCGTCTACGAGACTCCTGCAATAAAAGCATGTATAACTTGTAACATTACCAAGGGCAAAAGAAGTAAAAGTATTAGAGACAAATTGAAGCACCTTTGCATCTCGAAGATCAACATCCATAAAGTGCGTCAATCGATCAATCAGCACATGCTCTACCTATGACAAATGACTTGTTACGATTCATTTACATAAACCAGCCAAGTAAAGGGAAAATGTAACTTATGAAAGTCTTCATTTTTTTCATACAAAGTTGTGTCTGTATCACATAACTGATGGGTCAGTAAAACCCTCTAAGGTAAAACTGTAAATTGAGCACTCACTTGGGAACGAAGAAGCTCTTTGTAAGTAGAAAGTTCACGAAACGCATTGACGAACTTGGTTATGACTGGACCTGATTTAGCAGCAAAAATGAATAAGAATGCAACCAAGACTAACCAGCAATTACAATCTATATATTATTGTAACGTTCCTAAATGCATGAAAGCGAAAATAAAACAATTCTGTTGAGTTTCTGTCACATTTTACGTGTTCTTGAAAGCGAAAATAAAACAATTCTGTTCAGTTTCTGTCACATTTTACGTGTTCTTGGAAGAAGGGAACTGTGGCCAACAGATTCTATAGGAACTGCTTAATGGAAAGAAAAGCAAATCTTATGACATTTTCCCAAACGAAACACTAGATCCTGATGAAATTCAAAGCTATCTGAAACTCTATATAGAACACCAAACAGAGACATGTCTGTGAATATGAGGAAAATGTTTCAAGCAGATAAAACTCTAGATCTCTGAGATGAAGAAAAAAGTTTTGATGACACTAAACATCCACTTTTTTTATGTGATCATGGGCATTGAAAGGAGAGAGGCATCCATCCAAGGGCAGAATTCATAAACTTTGGCACAGTAACCAACTCCAATGTGTAAACTGTCGTGGAGAAGTGATTCCTCTTACAAAAACTGTGATAGGAAACAAAGGGGTGGAATCAATCAAGGCAATTTTTTACCAGAAAAAGGCACACACAATGTCAAAGCCTTGAATCTTATCTGAAAGCTGGTTTACATACTGTTAGGCAGGAACTTGGGAATCCAGTTTTGTTAACATTATATTTTATAGAAGGCTTCAATACGGCACCAATATAACAGTTCCAATGTATCGCATTGAAACTGAAGAAGATGATATGAAAACAGTACAGCCACTAAGAAAACAGTTATAGACAGTTTAGGATATCTAGTGAAATGGTAGGTAGTTAAATCAAAGAACGAAACAGCACAGTCATTAAGATGGACATTAAGAAAGCATGCAGATATATTAGTTAGGAACTGCACCTCTAAGTTATGTAAGGATAAAGGTTTGTGGAAAGGAATTGCAAAAATAGTTATGCCTCTCATGTATTGAAGATAGAGAATAAATTAATCGTTTGTTTGTAAGTCTAGATAGACTCCAATTGGTGCTTTTAAGTCCATTTTGCAACAGATCATGGGAACCCAGGATCCAAGACTTAAAATTATTTTATCCCTTCTAGATAGCAAAACCTACATCCCTGCTTACTTTCCCTTCCTCATCCCTCGCAAAAAGCATCCCTTGCATGCTTATGTGTCTATCCATCAGTGTATGAGCATGTGTGAGTGTAAGTTTAAGTGTGTTTCAGCGTGTTTGTTTATTTGTCTGCATGTGTGTGTGTGTGTGAATGTGAGTGTGTCTGGGAGAGAAAGAGAAAGAGGGAGAGATCGTAGGCAATTCCAATAGCAAGTGCATTTAAAAATAAAACGTTAAGCAACCTCCTATTGAAACACTGACAGGATCATCTTGCCCACCACCAAATAATTCTAAAGAATCTGCAAAGGTAGTATCAGCATTACATGCTTCTCCAAGAACTGCCCTGTGGAAATGATTAAGATATAAGCAACTTTTTGTAAAATTGATATTTTACAAATCAAAAGTCTGGGAAAAAAATTGCGGCAGTAACCAAAAGAAAAGGAAAGGAGAATGACCTTTTTGGTATCTAACTCACTTCTATCAATAAAAAGGCATCAAGAGGGTATGAGAAATCCACATAAATAAGAAGATCATTTGACAATGAGACATAAAGAGAAGTTCACAGCAGTACAAGATTTCTTTAGACCAGAAATAGATTTTTCACTATCTTTTCAATTAAGCACAATGAACCCAAACTTCTCTCACAAACCCTTCAACTCAAATTCCGCCTACCGAACTGAAAAAGACAAGATAGTTCTGATCACACAAAAATTTCAACTTTTCATATACAAACAAAACAAGTTGTAATCTTTTCTCGCTTACCAAATATTTTTAACACAATAGAAACTCAATACTACTCATTATGTATGATTAATCCTTGTTCAAACACAATTTTAGTCCCTAAACCTAAATATCCCTTCTGCTTCGGTTGTTTGTTCTTATAAAGTTCTAATTTTGTTTGCAAACACACCAATTATATTGCTAGCAAGTACTTATCTTTCTTCACTTTTTCACAATAATTCATTTCCAATAAGGGGTTTTCAATTTATAAAAACTGTTTTTCCGGCAAAGGCAATAATGGTCCTTAAAGCTGAGCCTTCATTCCAGATTGGCCCCATAATTTCAAAATTTTGTGGTGCTTAAGTTTGAGATACTCAATTTATTTAAGTCTAGCTGTTAATTTAGATGAAAGTCCTGTCGAGAAGAACTTTCATATTCCTCATTTTTCCGTATACCTACCATCTGTCCATAAAGTTCATACAAAATAATCACCTTGCCGACAGTGTGTACCCAAACAGGTAGATACAAACATTGTACAAGAGAAATAGAACATAAATAGAATAACCTATAAAAACAATAAATGTTAAGCTGGAAAATGTCTAATCTACACATCAATCAACTTGTAGACAATATCACTAAAGATCCATCCCAGTACACCACATCATGCACTGGCGAAGCTTCATCGACAAGGAGGTTAGAAATAGAAAAAAAATGTAGAAAGGAACATGGATGAATGCATCAATTAATTTATAAGGACTTTTCTACCAACTTTTAGGGCCTATGGATATCAATACTACATTCATTAAAGTCAATTATGAGTCTGAAAATGCTTGTATGGACAAATCAAAGAACATGAACTAGAAGTGATATGAGAATCAAGAGGATGTGAAGAACTTGTAAGGAAAGATGACAACACTTACAGGAACCTCTTACATCCTTTGTACAAGATTTGGCAACGATTTCTCAACTCATCAGTTGTCTGTTCTAGACAACATATCTGTAAAAACAACAAAAACCCAAGAATAATAAGAACAACTATTCTTCTCCGAATCATGGTCAAAAACCATGTATGTATGTGTCAATCAACAATTATGTCAATATCCACGGTGAATAAACAGGTTTCCAAAAAGAATCTAGCTTCAAGAAGGTCAAAATCATCAAACTTTGAAGGCATATAGGTTTATACAGTTTTGTTGACAAGCTGGAGCTTGGATAAGACTGAAGCTGGCCCCTGCCCCCTACCCCCTGCCACTAAAGTTATATGCTCACTTTTAAGTCCCATTGTATCCAAAAACAAAACAAGGCCTGTATATGTTGAAGTACACAAAAGTCTCATACGGAATACTTAAATTTCATGAACAGATAGATTCTAAATAATTTTCAATTTATTATTTTCTTTATTTCTTTTTCCTGTATACGTTCCTCTTGAAAACAAAAACTAATTTTATGATCACTCATTCCCTATCCAAAACCAGTCTTCTTGTTCCGAATCAGTTGCTTACTTAGGCAATGACTACTTAGAAGTTCCGTAAGGAAATACAACGTAGAATAACCAATACTATTTAAATATTCAGCTCACTATACTGATAAACCCAAAAGAGCCCCTTTTGCAATGCATTTTCCCAAATCTGTGATGCATAAAGGAGCAAACATCACTTCTACACCAAGTCTCATTCTTCTCATAAGAAACAGGTAAGGACCAGTTAATCCACATTCAAAGAATATTAACTAGAGATTCAGCAAGTAAACCAGAGAGAGAATGCTATAAAGAGTGTAAAAAACCGGTGATAAGAGAGCATAAGAAATTGGAGCCAAAATTCAAAACTTTCAGGTTAGTTAGTTACACAAGGAATAGGAATAGAAGAACTTCTCCATAAGACTATAAAATTTCAAAAAACTCTAACTTTGTCCCAGCCCACAACAGTAAAAATGCAACAACCTTCAAATGCCTCCACAAATTATTAAGATCTCTCAATTCATATTTCTTTATAGATTAACAAACCCTGAAAAGGGATCGAATTGAGACGTTACACAAGACGAAGATCCAAAACTCTAACGGACAAGTATCATCAAGACAATGAATGACTTGAAAAATCAGAATCACATTATAAAAATCTGGAATACCGATCATTTTCAACATTTTATTGAACTGAAAACGTCAGTTGCAACAAATGAAGAAAGAAACAGAGATGGTGTGACAGTGACAAGAGTAAAAGGGTTCACCTGCTTCTCGAACATAGGAGAATCCTCGAGATTGACAAAGGCCGAAGACATTGTTATCAGGTTTCAATCAAAATCCGAAAGCTATGGTGTTGAAGTGTCGGATCTGATCTGTGGTTCCTCCTTACAGCAGTCTTGCACGATTTCTATTTCACTTCTTAAACCTGATAATAATAATAATAATAATAATAATAATAATAATAATTTTTTTGACTTTTGATTTGTTTAATTTTTTTAATTATGTCTTTTTTGTTTTTTTTTCAGAGTAAATCTGTTTGAATAAAATGAGATTATTTATTGATTAATTATTTATATTATAGGTATTTAAAAATTTATACATTTATATTAAAATAAAACGTAAAATAGAAGTTTTATAATTTACTTATATATAATTTATTTACAATAATACTATTTTATTTAGTAATTAAAAATTAATTAATTAAAATAATTTAAGGTATTTAATTTTTGAATTGAACAATTATTGTATATTTAAAACTTGTAATTAATTAATTAATTTTTATTAAATCTAATTAAGCCTAAAGTATACAGTAATAAATAAAATTTTTTATTTTAAATATTTTGGTTAATTTATTTATTTAATTTTTATATATTTATTTTTATAAACATTTTTTATTAATTAAAAATAAAATTACATATTATTACACCTCTTAAAATTTTATATATCTCGAGAAGGGTGTATATTACGAAGAGATTTTCAGTTAATTGCTGTCATATACCTTTTTTTTTTTGTTCTTTTTTGAAGCTTTGATGAGGACTACAGTTAATAAGTAGAATGGATAGGCTGTCTCTTCCGCAAGCCAGCCAAGCAGTCACAGTTCCCAGTTCATAGATAGCTATGAACTGTTCGCTCACGCTGCGTCGTCTCTTTTGCTGCAATTCACAGGTTTCAAGGGCAACGCCGGTTTCTTTTTCCCCTTCTTCTTCTAACAAGAAACGACTTGTCTTCTTAGGGTCTCCCCAGGTATCTTCCATTCAACTCTATATAAAACTCCGCTTGCATGGATGTAGTACATTAGTATGTGTGCTGGTTTACGTTTTTATGGAAGTGGGTTTCGTGTTCTAGGTTTCTACGACTGTTCTTGACGCTCTTTTCAATGCTTCTTCGCCCCCCAATTCGGAGTTCGAGGTAAAAGTTCGTGCATTTGTTTTTCTTTAATTTCATTTCCCAGCAATCACACGTTGACTCACACTGGGAATTGGAGGAGATTAAAAAAAAGGAACTGTTAAAAGTTAAATATGCTAACAGTGTTTTGTCTTTTTTGTTTCCTTTTGCTGGTCCTCTGGCCTTGGATTCCAATAATGTTATCTGCAATTTGATGCGGGTAGTTCTCCGTAATGACCATCCGAGTTCAATCTAAAATTTGTGGAGAAATGATAAGAGCATTGTTGGTTGACGTAGAAGTGATGCATTTATTGATTTGTTTTCTTCAGGTAGCAGCAATTATTACTCAGCCACCTGCTCGAAGTGGTCGAGGTAAAAAGCTGATGCCTTCCCCTGTTGCTCAGTATGCTCTTGGCAAAGGCTTCCCTTCCGACCTCATTTTCACACCTGAACGAGCTGGAGAGGTACTTATTGACTTTCACTAGCAAAATATCTTTGCAATATGTTCATTGCTGTCCCATGGAGAATTTTCATTTTTCTGATCATGCTCGTACTGTCTACATATGCCGTACCTCTCCACAACTGAGAAATTTTTTAGGCACTGAAGTAGTCTTGAAGAAGGTTATGAATTTTGAGGACTTTTATCATGACCTGTGAAAACTGTTTCACTCTGTTTTGAAGATAATGAATTGTGAAGGTAACACCTGAACCTTCTTCTTGAACTCAGGACTCCTTCTTGTCCAGTCTAAGAGCATTACAGCCAGAACTTTGTGTTACAGCAGCATATGGGAATATTTTACCTACCAAGTTTCTTAATGTTCCACCGCGAGGTTAGTGAATTTTTCTTGAGCTAATGAATTGCAAACTTTCATCCATCTGCTACTTCTGCTTTTTTTCTTTTTCAAAAGCTGACGGATTTCATTGATGAAAGATTATATGCAATCTAAAGTGCCCAAAAGATCTAGAATAATACAAAAGGTTTAGTATACAAAAATAATGTTCCTGGTTTCCAATCTTGTTCCATTCAGTCTAGTCTAATGTTCCCTTAATATCTGCTACTTCTGCTTTAACATAATGTAATTCTAAACTTTGAGTTGTAATCATTCTGTGGTGTAAATACAATGTTATCTTTAGTTAATGTTTTAATACATGAAAAATTGTACTGCACTGTTGCTTTTCTAAAATGGACTGTTGAAGTTTATGATCAATACTTGTGTTTAAGTTTGTTATTTAGTGGTTCAAAATATGTCATTGTTAGAGGCCATTGTCTGGCCTAATGATGGGAATCTTGGGTTTGCAATTTGGATGCCAAGGGAAAAAATTTCAGAATTGTGAAAGATTTGTGTCTCCAAATTCCAAATCCTGGAGATGTTCTTCTGTGGGACAACAGCATATGATGGATTTGGTCGTTCTTTTTTCTGTTGTCTAAATATTCTTTTTTGGTTTGGGTTATTGATTAGATGGGAACTAAATGCTTATTGGACGTGACTTAATGAAACTAAATTGCTGTGTTTTTTGCCCAACTTTAAGACAATAGCCAAATTTGGTCATTTAAAGATCTTGTTAACATGGCTATCCATTCCTATGGCTGATGCGTACGTGTGAACTCATGAGAGACTGCTGTTTTCGTTTCAGTATTGAACCTTTTAACCGGGGCTTGATCATTTATGTACAAACCTTTATATATTAATATTATTCATTTAATTTTTCAAAAAGAAAACATGGCTATCCATTCTATGCTGTTATGAAAACTCGTCAGTTTGTCACTAATACACGTCTGGAGCTGTAAATGTCCTTCTATGTTTTTCTCTCTTAGTGCTTGTCTTGTATGCTTTTGTTCAACTTTCTTGGGCCTCCTTTTCTTTTCTTTGACTCTTAGCACAAAAGTAGTTGGTACAAACACATGCTTAGACAAAGTATAAGAGGAAAACAATTAGCTATATATTTACTCTCCGTGTAATGTAACCTGAATTCTTGTCCTAGAATTTTTCTCAAGTGCAAATATACTTTTCTCAGGGACAGTGAATATACATCCAAGTCTACTGCCGCTTTACCGTGGTGCTGCTCCTGTTCAAAGAGCTTTGCAGGTTCCCTTACACTTTTAGAGGCCCTGATTTATTGTACCACATCTTATCTTAAATTTGCACTAAAATCTCTGCATTAGGATGGTGCTAAAGAAACTGGAGTATCATTGGCATTCACTGTTCGTGCTCTAGATGCTGGCCCTATCATTTCCTGTGAAAGGCTGGAAGTTGATGATCAAATTAAGGTAGGGATACTACTATTCTATGTTACTTATAGCAGCTGCGAAACTTAGGATCCAGTTCTTCAACTGGTTATACTGTATCAGTAACCAATCGCTGTAGCATGCTTTAGTTGGAGATCTGTTTAGTTTAGTGAAATCTTTTAAACAGGTTGCATGAACCAGCATTCTAGACTCTATTCGAGGCAAATATTTGTCATGTTTTAATAATTGACCAATTAGAAGTATATACTTGTGTTTCATAATTGTGCTTGTGAACTCTTGAAGTCATATTTGTGAAAGACAACCACCATCAGAATTGTAGTTTTACATTCTTGTTACATTTATAATCTCTTTCACTATTCAGTGCACATAAGCCCTACGGAGTAGTGATTCTAGTTACAGATTGTAAATTGCATCATTAGTTTGTAATATCCATGAATATCTTTAGAGAAATAGCTATACTTGTTTTGTTTATTTACATTTCTTAATAAAGCGTTGTTGCTTTTAAATCATTTGATGTCTTACACTTCTGTTCTTGCAGGCTCCTGATTTGCTTGCATTGCTATTCTCAGAAGGCATGTCTCTTCTATACTTATTTCCATGTTATCATTAATGCAGCTAAATTCTTTTTATGTATTAATTGGTAATTGTCTTATACTTCTCTGTAGTTATTTCTGTTTTTGATCCGGAATCTAATACATAGTTTGAATATCCGATAATCCTCAACTTTGTTCTAACATTCAACTTTATAGGTAGCAAACTAGATGCATGTCTATACTATTTTGTTATACATATGATGTACGATGGATAATGATGATAATGACATCAATCATCAAGGTCTCCTTTCTCATATTATTTGCTTAGGAATTTCACCCTGTACTTATTGCTGCTCCTTCACCTCAATCAATTATAAACTGCCTTTTCCTTCAACATAAAGCTATTTTTTTATTAGGATACTGATCTATGATATACCAGCTCTATTTTTTCATCAATGTGGTTCATGTTACTGTTAAGTCTGTTTTACTAATCAATGCTCTTTTATTTACAGGATCTAAACTTCTTGTTCATGAATTGCCGGCTATCTTTGATGGATCTGCCAAGCTGAAAGCTCAACCTCAAGATGATTCTAAAGCCACCTTGGCTCCAAAGGTACTTCTGTATTTGTTTGTGTATTTTAGAATACAGGGTTATAAGGTTAATAGATCCTGTTTGGTGTATCCTGTCAATGTTAGAATTTATCTGTTTGGTGTATCCTGTCAATGTTAGAATTTATCTTTTCCAATCATGGCCTCCTTATCTGCTCTGTATTTGAATGTATCCAGCATGAAGTTTTTGTTATTTTGTTATCTTAAATGTTGTTTGTAGGTGGACATCATAACTGTTCTCAATGAGGTTTGGTAGGTTTGCAATAAAAGTTCTACAGACTAGAAGTTTTTGAAGTGAAAAGCATGAGCCAGCCTCTCATTGGGTTTTCATCGTCAGTTATTGTGGTTAATCATTGTGTCATAATGGCTTACAAAGAAAACAGAAGATCCTACTCTGTATGAAAAGAATTTGAAGCTTAATGAGATGATAAAATGACTAATTCGATATCTGATGGAAAAGGGTCACAAAGTCACTAATGAAGTTGTTTTAATTTCTCCTCCTCCTTGTTCGTTTCACTTGTTTCTTTTCCCTGTTGGTCCAGGTTTTGAGGGCGTTGAATAATTAGGTCACTAATAAGCAAGCTATTGTTTTATTGTGATTAAATTGTTTGATCCCAAAATAGGTTTCTAATTAGTCCTTTTCTATGGTGCATATATTGGATCAAGACTTGCTTAATATTTCTGCTTCATGCAGATAACTCCCGAGGAATCTTGGTTGTGCTTTGATCAGGAAGCTGTAGTAATACATAATAAAGTAAGCTCTTGTTTTTCCACCTAAAGTGACCTTGCACTGAATACATCCAATCCTTTTAGGTTCGTGCATTTGCAGGATGGCCAGGAACGAAAGCTAAAGTACTACTTATAGACAGCAAAGGTAATCAGAGTGAGTTAGAACTTAAGATCATTACCACAAGAGTTCTCCTCCTGGGAGTTCCTCAAGACAATGAAGTGGATGAGATCACTTTTTACAGGGGTGCTTTGGTGTTCCCATGTGGAAGGTCCACGGCACTTGAGGTCTGTTCAACCATCCTGCCCCATATGTTATATTTCCAGAATATTGACATTCAGGATAGTCTTTGTTGCTTTGCCAGAAAAATGAAAAGCGTCTATAAAGAAAGTAAAATGTTCTAGTTCTGATATTGAAAAACAGACCCCTTCAGAAAAGTTTGAATACGGATGATGATCCGTTACCCTCGTTTCAGTAATTTGTGAAACTGAATCCAAATCACAAGCTATTTTGCATTGCTGATTCTGATGGTTTGGTAAAACAATCAGGTATTAGAAGTTCAGCTGCCTGGCAAGAAAGTGGTAACTGCTGCAGCCTTTTGGAATGGTCTGCGGGGTCAGAAGGTGAAGGTCTATAGCAGTAGAGAACATTGCATTGAGAACACTGCATGACATGTAAGATGAATGTTAGATAGAGCACCTTCGATGACATTTCCGATAGCCATTTTCGTTGCCCTTAAAATTATTTGATTCATATTACGGTTTATCCATTGTGCTCCTTCAAGAAATTCAGATAGGCTCTCAAGCTCAGGGATACTATAGGGCACTTCAAACAAAGAGCTTTGTTGTTCCCTATTGTCCAGGTGTGTATTTTCATGAAGCAGTATCTACTAGAAAAGAAATAGTGATTCAGTACAACTTGGAGGTGAAATTTATTTGTTAATTTATAGATGCAGTTGGAAAGATTTCTTTTCAATCTTCGAAAAGGATTGAACTTGAGGAAATAGTGTTTTGTTTTCGTGGATGTGTATCACTATCACCTTTCAGCTTTTTGATTGTCCATGACATTATTTTAATAAAATATCAACACTAGGTATAAATCCTGCTGATATGAGATACCATATTATTTTAATAATAGATGAAATTATATTTGTTTTGTTTAGAGTATGGACTAAATAAAATTTCAATTATATATAATTATTTATATAAGTTATGTGCAGAAGTCGCATGTTAGCAAAAGAATATATTACTGAACTTTACGAGCTGGGAAACAGTAAAGTAACTTTCAGTACTGTACCAGTCGAAGGTACCGAATCAATACCGACATTTAGATCGGTATCAACCTGTATTCATAATGCCAGCATAGCTTCGGACGAATTTGTAAAATTAAAAACTTGCAAGACCAAATTGCAAAAAGAACAAAAACCCGTATCCGACTAACCCTAGTACAACAGGCGGATGCCGTTTCACTCCCCGGCCTTTCTCACTCTCAAGCCTCAGGTGGTCACCCGTCCGTGGCTCCATCCCATCGTCGCTGCCACGACTCAAATTTTCTGTGCCATTTTTCCCGTGCTCCCATATGTCAAAAACAACATATAATCATATAATGGCATCGGTTAATTGTCAATCAGCAGCTGAATATAAAAACGCTGATACATTTTCTTCAACCAGCCATTAACCTTTTGAAGATTGATAATTATAATTTTATTTTTGCATGTAACGAAAAGTCGTAGAATTTATTGTTAAAATATGACCATATAGGTAAAGAAGCATCTTGTAGCTTGTCATTTAAATAAGTGTAGACAATAATAAGTTAGAAATAAAATATTAACTTTAATCAAAAATGAAAAAAGAAAAATTTATATAAATTTTTCGTAAATGACGAAACAATACAAATGAACATAACTTATCTAAATAACTTGAAAAAAAAGTTCTATAAAAATCAGATATAAATTTCTCATAAATGACGAAACAATACAAATGAACATAACTTATCTAAATAACTTGAAAAAAAGGTTCTATAAAAATCAGAATAAAGAAAAATACAATAATCCTATTTCATACAATAATACAAATATACATGGACGTTAATTTCTTATCTAAACTTGAGTTATCATATTCAGATAACTAAATTTAAGTAAAATATTTTCTCATTATCATATATCAAAAAGACTGTGATAAAAATATTTGGATATGTCATCGTCGTCATCGTCATTATAATTATAATTATTATTATTATATATTATATGTTTTTTATAGTTAAAAATTTATTGTGTAGAATTAAATATTTAAATTTTAAATTTTTATAATAATATTGAACAAAATACTAAAATATATAATATTCATACATTTATCTTATAATTTTTTTAAAGTCATGTCCTTATAAGTCATTTTATACATAAATAGTTAATACTAAACAGTTAATTTTATCAAACATGTCCAATAAACAGTAAATACAATTCGTTGGTCAAATTAGCTAATATAATTAGTTATCAACTAACAATTTTTACAATAAGTTGATTGCCAAATAGAGCCCATAATTAAGAAAAAAATTAGACGACGGAAATGTTATTAGTACATAGAAGCACAGGAAAAGGGGCACAAATGATTTGAGTCCTCGCCGCCACCACTTGCCACCGTCGCCAGTCGTGAGATGAAGTCCCACTGTCCACACTCGCCACTCAACCTCGCTGTCGTTCAGTCTGTCACACTATTAGCAGCACGCACTCCAGCCTTCGTCACTGCCATCGCCACTGCCAACTCTAGGCTCTATAGCAGGTTGCAGCGTCACCGCTCTCGCCCGCCAACTCCCTGCTCCACGCCTCCACCTAGGTTGTAAAATGTTGCCTGCTTCGTCGGTTTTCCTTTAGTTATCATTTGTACGGAGGATACAGGAAAGCGATTAGGCTAATCCTGTCAATTACTTGGTAAAATTCCAACTTTTAACCTAATTGCAAACAATATATTTACCAAAACCATCCTACTTAGAGGTCACGTAATTGGGATGAGTACTCTCTTTCAGTCAACCTTTTTATCTCTTCCGCACGTTTTTTAGACAGAAGAGCTGTTCCCCACGTAGCTATCGTGTCGCCCAAATGTTCATACTATCGTCAAATATTCTTATTGTGCAAATTAAGAGATTCAAATTTATTTAAATTGGAATAAGTGGACTTGAAATTAAATTTGCTCAAACTTTAGAAATTATTTAAAAGTTTAAATTTCGTTTTTAAGTTAAACTTAGAGTTTCCTAATTCAAATTCAACTTAAATCTAATTTAAATAAATATGATTCAATTTATTGAAAATGTAAAATTTAAGATTAATTATATATTTAACTTAATAAATTTATATTTAATTAAATCAATATAATCTATTAACTTAAAATTAAATTAGACTAAATCTACTAAAATTTAAATATTTTTTATTCTTAATATCAATTAGCTTTTTCTTACATGCTGGTCTATTAAAAATAGTCTTTTTATTTTTAACGTTCTTTATGGTATACTTATCGTCTTCCTTTTGTAAGTAAAAGTAAAGAGTAAAATAAAAAAAAGTTAATTTTAAAAATTTTATAAAAATTTAGATAAACACTTATTATTTAGAATTTTATAATTTAACACTTCATGTTAAATTTAATGTACAAATTAATTTTTATTTTTGTGAATTTTTTTATAATGTATACATCTATATTGTTATTTTACATCAACTCTAATGTTATTAATTAATTTAATTTTTTATAAACATTAATGCGAAAAAATAACTCTTAGAGACTCAATGAGAAAAAAAAACGAAGACTTAAAAAATGAAGACTTACAAAATTGAGGGGAAGTAATAAAAAATAATATAATTTTGCTAGAACTTATTGAATACATGCCTAGAATAGAAAATTTTGGCGTACTATGACACGAATAAAAGATCTTATTTAGAGAGATATTTTTGGTTCTCTTAAGCTTTTTAAACATTTTTCTTCGAGTCTCGTTTTATAATTAGCTTTTATTAATGTTATAATTTTTAAAAGTAATACTTCCCTCCTAATTATTTGACCTAAGTAGTGTCATACTTAATCTAATTAATATCTTGTATTGGATGGTTTGATTCTTTTGTTACTTGTCTTTTTCCTATTTTATGTATTTAATTTACCATATTCTACATGTATTGTATTATTTATTAAATTGCATTTTTCATTATTCTATGTAGACACATTTATTTATATGTCTATCGAAAACAACCTTCTTTTTTAGTAAGAGTGTTGTTGTTGTTATTATTGTTGCTGTTTTTATAAATATTAATAATAAAATTTTAAATTTTTTTTGAAATTATTAAAGGAATGATACATTTAAGTTAAATTGAAAATATTTATTTTGAAGAATGTGATTTTTTATCAATATTTTTAGTTTCCAGATAATTAAGAATTTAGATAGATTTAATGAAAGTAATACAAGTAAGAATGTCAATGAGCCGATCCTAGCCAGACTCGACCCTTGGTCGATAAACCAGGATAGATTAGCTCGTAGCTTGACCCATAGCTTAGGTAGGTCGGGTATATTTTTTTAAATTTTGAAAACAACGTCATTTGTGAAATAATGATCAGGCCACAGGCCAATGATCAGGCTGACCACTTTTGACCACTGACTCACCAATAATCCGATCAACCTGATTCAAAATTGGGCAATTAATATTCTTAAATGCATGTCACACGATATTCGATAATCATTCTCTTAAATTACGTAAATTAGTAAGTCATTTTGAAACCACAGATCTATAGGTTATAAAAAACAAATATAATTAAAGATTTTCTTGATTCATTTTGAAAGTTACACACTCCCACATCATGAAGTTGAAAAATGAAAAAAAATAATAAAACATGTTAGTCACTCGCATATGTTAGATGGCAATGGCATGCCATTGACGGTGTCACAATCCCTTGTTCCTGGTCCGCATCGTATGGTTGATAACATTTTTGGTGGATTGCGTGTGTGTTTGTATGTTGGAGTTAATTATATTAAACCTTATATAGTTTGATCTTTTATTTCAATTTACGTATTTAAAAAATGTAACTTATATTAATGGGCTAAACATAATTTACTTAACAAGTTGTCAATTCAACCAATCAATTATAAATTTTAGTATATAACATATCTTAAAACTAAGTTTATAAACAATTTTTTAAAAATTATTAATTCAACTATTAAAATAAGTTTATAAGTGAATAATTAAAAAATATCAATTCAATCAATCAAATATAAATTATGATATTAAACATATCACTTCAATTAAAATTAAGTAGATTCTTAACTCAAATTTAGACTTTTAAAAACTCATTTTGCTATGACAAAAACTTTCATTTTGCACATATAAATATATGTTATATACACATACAGTCAGGCCTGGACTTAGGTAAGAGCAAAGTTAGAAGGGACAAGATTTTAGATAGGCTTTTGGTCTTCATCAAGATAGGTCGGGGGTGCGTCGGAACGGTCGGTGGCTGCTTAGTCTCAGCCGAGAGTCTCATCTCTTGTACTGCTTTTTTCTTTGAAAAAATCAGAAAGAAGAGGGTAGATTTAGGCTCCTTCCCTTCCACTGCATATCCGCACTAGCAGGTACTATAAGCCCTCTGTCCTACGCATCTAACTAGCTCGCGTGGTTCACCGATTCCACCGAAAACTCTCATTTATTGAAGCAGAGCATAGTGCGCTTTAGGCGTCGGGCTCACTTTTAATTTACCTTATTTTATTTCATTTTATTTTTTATAAAAGCCTACTATTGATATTTATAAAAAAAAGAGGCAAAAATAAGGTCTTCTTTTTTGCCTCATCATAAAAAATTAGGAACTGGTCATAGGAGAACAGATCTTTTGTTCTAATTAAGACAACAGTAAGTAATATTAGATTAGAATACCCATTCAGGAGCATGGTGCTTTTGTCGTGTGCATGGCAAATTGGATAAATTGTACCTATTAAGATCTGAAACAGTGAAACTGACTAACAAGCAGACAGAATGTGACAGTTAAACAACCAAACATAAAGGAGTAGACATTTGTGTTAAACTGACATTTTATTATTTGAGAGAAATTGAACTAAATTAATGGTATAGAAATCAATTAAATGGAGAAGGTGAAAACGTGTACAAGTGAAAGCGTGTAAGAGAAACGACCAAGCCACGAAGTCCAAAGTCTAAAATCAAACCTAACAAAATCTATGCAACTGTATCTCTCTCTTACAATTACAAAACCCTTTTCCCCAATTTTTCTAATTATTTTACATTATAATTATTTAATATATTGAATCCTTGATCTTAGCCTCCGAGTTTTTGACCATTACACCAAGAAAATGATTATTTAGAGAAAACAGTGGTCCTAGAAGCCAACCGCTCCAAGCATATTCAAAGTCCTCAATGCGCCGATTGCTCTTTCTCTGCATATCCCATGGATGAAACCTTGAAAAAACCTCCGCTAGCCATTCCCAAAACATCCCTTTTTCTGGGTTGTTTTGGATTTTCTGGGAAAAACTCCACCAAGTCCAAACCTGTCCAAACAGATATTATCAAGACGACCAAGAAGAAAAAACAAGCATGGCTGTCTCCGTCGAGGTTTGGCTGCAAAAGAACTGTTCCGGTCGTTGAATCTACCGTGTCCGAAAAGAAGAAGATACATGACAAGAGAACCTACTCAACGAGAAGGGCAAAGTTGAAGTGCAAATCCATTGACATACCTGCAAGTCCTACTCCAAATCCTACTGTATCTCACCAGATTCCACCACGTACCCAGGAAATAAGTTCCTCAAAAGAACCACCTAGATTAAAACCTCGAGAGGTATGCAAAACAACTTCCTTACCTGTTCCATTATAGTCATAAAATCAATGTCCCGACCGTATCGGATCGTAATGTATTGTATCGAACTAAAAATATTGTTAACTATACGTTATTCGTAACTTTGATTATGATTTTTAGCGCTGTAAGCTAATTATTTAAGCTCTCATTATTACAGAAGTATTTTTGGTCTTCACTTAATTTTACTTCAGACAGGACATGGCTCTATGTCTAACGAGAAAATCATCCTTGAACATGGGAAAAGTTTGGAACAAGTCGGTTCTGCAATTGACATGAACAACAAACGACTAGGATTCCGCCGGAGTACTGATGCTATAAAAACCAGGTCGACCCAACAGGATAACCAAAACTCGGGTCGACCCACTTCAGTGTCACGCTCAATCTCTTTTCCGAACCCGATCTATAAAGAAAACCTGCCATCACACAGTCGGGCCACCGTTAAAAAACCTCAAAAGGACAGTGGTGCCATGGCTAAAAGTTCTTCCGACCCCATGGTTGGTATGTCCATTATAACGGTGACGTTATTGCTCATGTTACTATGTGGTCGAGTATGTGCGGTTCTTTGCACCTGTGCATGGTTTTATTTTGTTCCTCGTCTACGAACCGTGGTTGACCCTCTTGATTATGCTCGAAAAATCGGTTCGATCGAACCGGATTTGGATTCGGAGGAACACAAGAAGAGGGTTGTTCTTGAAGGGCTTCTCGAAAGAAACCATAGGTCAACAATGTGAGCAGTGCGTATTTCTTTTCTTTTTTAACTATAGAAAAAACAAAAAGAAAAAAGAAACAAATTTGGCTATGTAGACATGGATTGGTCGTTAGGTTTGACCGTGTCGTACGAAGCCATTATAAGCGTGGCATACATGTCGTTTCAATATATGAGCCTAGATGGCATTTTGTATAAATTTTGTGAATTTATGTCATTAAATGTGAAAAAGAGTCAAATCTTCTAGAAGTCTGCCTCCAATTTCTCTTCACCTTTCGTCTTTTACCAATTTAGCTAACAATTCTGTGGTTACCATACTTTGTGAGGATCAATCTATTTAATCTAGTTGTAGGGGATGTCACGTGATGTTGGTGTCAGAGCACGTGCATGCAATCACAATTGGATATTACGGGCAATGATTCTACTTACCGTTTCTTAATTCTTTATGTTTCTTTGTTATTACTTTTCTTCCTATTTTCTATTAGATAATATATAATAAGACGGCGGACCGTTTTGGGTGACCTGACTTTCTTTCCTTGTATCATCACCTAACCATTTGAAGAATGTATGATTATATATATTCGTCTGCTTTTGTTTTGTTTTATCTTTTTTTAATGACCAAGCTTATCTATTAGTGAAGCTCACATAACATAATGTGACTTGTAATTAGCAATGGGATTTATTAAAAGATCTTTGAAAAATATATAAACAATTAATATATTTTTAATTTTTTATTTATTATGACATATTTAAAATATTTTGAAAATATTAAAATTAAACTTAAATACTATGAAACGTTAAAATTTAAATTATATTATGATGGAAATTTTATGTTTAAATTACATTTTTTGTCCAAGAAATTAGTCCTCTAAACTCTATTATTTAATATCTTAAATAAATTTTCTTGTGTTTGTCAAATTATTAAATATATAAAAATATTTAAATATATGTAAATATATGTTTTTTTTTTCTTTTTTACCATATGACTTGAAACAAGCAAATGCGGATGGCAATAAGCCCGAACCAAGTCTTTTTAAAACTAAAATGCAAAATGAAGTCATTTTTAGAACCCAACGCCCAAATCAGATTAGGCCCTTTTCTTTTATCATCCCTGCTACCCAAGAATGAGTCAATTTGAGATCATGAAGAACTTCAAATCTCTTCCAAGACTTGCAGAGCAAGCAACGAAGTCGTCACGGTCGATTGATACGAGTTTGTAAAATACTAAACTCCAACACAGAAAATAGGAGGTATTTTTCACTTGCATCATGCGTGTGATGCGAGAGGTTAAATTATGAATGGGTTTGAGGATTTATGATCTAATGACATCTTTTTCTTCGTCTACTTGAATAAATCAATCTAAAACATGAAGGTCGTTATTAATATTTTGTCACACGTGAGCCAGAAAAGACATTTACCTTCTAAATATTTATAATTCTTCAAGGAGTGTTTGTTTTCATTTTTAATTTTGATTTTTTAAAAAAACTTTTTTTTAATTTTTAGTTTTAATTTTAGTTTCTTTCAATTTTTAAAATTATTTTATATTACTAAAATAATATTATTTTGATTAATTAATCAAGACAACATTGTTTTAGACTATAATCATCTTTATATTAGAGGTTATAGACTCCAATTTAACTCATTGCTATATCTAATTTTACCTTTCAACAGTTGAATGTTCGAGTTACATACTTAAAATATTTTTAAGTGTGATTGATCGAAAGTGTAAACATGTTGAATCTATCAATATTAATTGTTTCAACTTTGTAATTTGATTATGAATAATTGTTCATGTAATATTAATTCTTTTAATATGAAATAGCAAATAATATAATTATAATAATAAATACAGTCACGTTCAGTTTAATTTGATTTGAATTCAATTTCTTAGATTTGAGTTAATCAAGTTTTTAATCAAGTTTTTGAGCATAGTCAATATGTTCTAAAGTAAAAACATATTGACTATGCTAGTATTAATTAATTCAAATATATAATTTAATTATGAGTCATTAATTTGCTAATTAAATTATCTAAAACGTGTTAATTATGAGTTTTTATGTGGATTTAATATTTATTTAATTCAAATTTATCTTTTGACTCTAGATTACCGGTTTGCCATAATTGTGAATTATAGTGCATGTAACATTTAATTTATTTAATATGCATTCAAGAAATAATAGCAAATATTATAATAATAAAAAGAAAATTTCATTTAAAGGATTTCTTTAATAAATAAATTTATTTATTTTGTTTTTTTAATTTTGCCAAATCATTTCACTAATGATTTTGATCCAATATTTTTTCATACAACTTGTATAAATGATACTTTTAAATACCAATTTGTTATTTTATTTTAAATTAAAAAATTAAATTTGTACAAAAATAAAGTTGAACAGGAACAATTCAATGTAATTTGTAAAACTTTTTTTGTAAAACTTAAAATTTACTTAATTTTATAATAATTGCTTGAATTTAAAAAAGTGACACTAAAATATTTAAATTTTAACAAAAATGACTCGATGTTAAAATTTTTGTTAACGTGAATAACTTAACAAGCTATGTCATATTGATATTTTTGTTTCATGATTAGCATATTTGTTATATGAATTTTATTATTTGATAAATTTAAAATACCGAAAATTTTAAAATAATTACGAAGTAAATTATAAAAGAAGGTTTATAATTATTTTAAGGTTTTAAAATTTATATTTGTCGAATTCTTCTATTCATTCTTCCATGAATTATTGAAAACGAAAAGAAATTTATCAAAATTTATGATCTAATAAATAATAAATCAAATGATTAAAAAAAGCCTCTTCAAGTTAATGAATATTTGATTCTTGAATACTCATCTCAGTAATTAATTTCTTATAACATACTTTCTTTTTATTTGCCAAATAAGTATTTTTCGTAAACTTCTTTGAGATAAATAGTTATATTTGATATTGAATCATTATCTTTAACATCTCTAATTTAATACCAAATATGAAACTTTGATTTCATTCAGCTCCTTTATGAAATATAAAAAAATATCTAGCACGAGAAAAAAAAGGACCCGTAATATCTATACATTTAGAGCATAATTTATATTAATAGATAATTTAATGTCAATTATTTTTGTTAAAAATTAAAATATTTTAATGTTATTTTTTAAATTTTGAATTAGTATTATAAATTTGAATAAAATTTTAGATTATTAAAATAATTAGTCCTCTAAGTAATTGGTAATTACATTTAAGTAAAGTTGTAACTTGACGCGAAAGTTAACAAACCCCAAAATCATAAATAAGGCCCAAAACAGAACCAGCGTAGTTTAACATAACAAAGGTCCTAAATGTCGCCTCAATCTCTATCTCTTAACGCCAACAATCTGAATCTCCCTTCAGTTACAACTCAACTCTCTCACGCCTTCCACCGCCACTCTCCGCCACCTTCCTCCTCCGTCTTGCGTTTCAAAACAACACCACCCTCCTCCGCCATGAGGGGTCTTGTCTCGACGGCCAAAAGATTGCCTGTGTGGCTCAACCAATCAGCTAGAGCCACCAGCTTTCGCTCTTATGCTTTGGTGCCTATGGTGATAGAGCACTCTTCTCGAGGCGAGAGAGCTTACGATATCTTCTCCAGGCTTCTCAAGGAGCGAATTATCTGTATCAATGGACCCATCAACGACGATACTGCCCATGTTGTCGTTGCTCAGCTTCTCTTCCTCGAGTCTGAAAACCCCTCCAAACCCATCAATATGTATCTTAATTCCCCCGGGGGGCAAGTCACTGCAGGTTCATTCTTATATCTTTCCGTCCACTTTTTTTTTCTTTCTTTTGATAGCTGTTAATAAATAAATTTTGTGCTCTGATCATTTGATTGGATTAGCTTATTAGATTATATAGATGATTTAGGTTATTAGGTTATTAGTCTTGTGAATATCTAGTTTAGTGAACGGAAGTATTATGATATTTTCAATTGACTGTATCTTGATTCTTAACTTGGAAACAAGAACAAAACATAAATTTCAATGGAAGGAAAGAACTTTTTGGATCCTAAACTTGAATTGGAATCGGAATTACTTCCAACTGAGAATGTGCAGTAATTTTGTTAGTAATTCAGTTGCTACTAACCCAAACTCGTGAAATTTTGTCACAAGTAACTAGGCTTGAATTCCTTATAATTGGACTCATGTTTGCTATTTAATTTTTGTGTTAAAGAGTTCCAATTGCGATTACCAAGTTCTTCTCTCTCATTTAAATTAGTTTTCAGTTAGATTTTGCTATCCAGTTTTTGTATTAGAGTTCTTAATCTGTATCAAGCCTCAATCGGATATTGAATTTGCTGATTTTCTTCATGCATGATTCCTAACGAATTTGAAGAAGACAAATTTATATACAACCATTCCAAACGTTGAGCTGATATGTACCTCCGGTATCCTTTATTGAGATTCTTATTCCTGTATAGATGATCGGTGACAATTACTGATATTTTGGTGTGATTAGAGGAAATACTACTTTATATAAATGGTACCATGCTAGTGAATTTCATACTCACGTTTAAAATTATATGTTGTTATATTTGTCAATGATAAATCTTGCACTTAAAAGGCATTTTGTTTTTTTTAATTAAAACTAATGGAGATTAATCAAAGTAAACTAAATCAAGAATCTTTGAACAATCTTCTCCTCTAGATCGTAGATTGAAATCATAATAACTCTAAAAAGTCAACATTCTCTATGTGTAAGGCTCCCCGCTTTGCAAGGGTTGGAGGAAGTTCATCAATGTATGTAGCCTTTCCTTTGTAATTTTTACAAAGAGGTTGTTTCTATGATTTGAACTTATGTCCTTATGGTCACAAAGGAGCAACTTTTTACCAGTTGCTCCAAGGCTCTCCCTCTCATAATACATATTTTTTCACGTATCAAATTCATACACACACTTTTAGTTTCTTTTCTGGACTTCTTAACTAAAAACAAACACGGGCCATGCTATCTGAAATCTAATATGAGATATTTCTATCTTGTTATATTGTTTAAATTTTTTTCATATAGATATTCAGTATATGGTTGAACATAACGGTTTTGGTTTAATGTACAGGACTTGCTATATATGACACGATGCAATATGTAAGATCTCCCATCAATACAATTTGCCTAGGACAAGCTGCGTCTATGGCTTCTCTCCTTTTGGCTGCAGGCACCAAGGGTGAAAGGAAGTCGCTTCCAAATGCAACAATTATGATACATCAGCCATCGGGTGGGTACAGTGGCCAGGCAAAGGACATGACAATTCATACAAAACAAATTGTTCGTGTTTGGGATGCACTGAATGAATTGTACTCAAAACATACAGGGCAGCCTGCAGATGTTATTCAGAAGAATATGGACAGAGATTATTTTATGACCCCAACCGAGGCAAAGGAGTTTGGTATTATTGATGACGTGATTGATCAAAGGCCAACGTCTTTGGTTACTGATGCTGTTGGAAATGAAGGCAAAGGGAAGGGTTCGCCTTAGATGGAGGGAAAATTTTAAGAGGAAAGTGATCTTTGATTTTGAAACTAATGCTGATTTTGAAACTAATGCTTACTTGTTTTGAGTCATCCGGTGTTTCTGGATGTTCTCATTATCAAATTTATATTGTTATGTTGTTTATGTTGGATTAATCAATTTATCTATCATAACTTATTTCTTTTTTATCCATAGAAGGAATCTCTTGAAGTAATGAAGTTAGTTAGCTAACTTTCAGCTTTTGGCTTCATTTGCATAACACAAGTTGTGAAATCAGGGTATCGATTCTGTCTGCCAGTACATCAGAACACAGCAATTATAAGATCATTTGTGTATTAACTGAGGGACTGAACCTGGTCTTCTGTTTAATAAACTGGTAAATTTTGCAAGTTCTCTTCCTTCACTCGGATTCTTTCGTTTTCTTCCCCTTTTTTTTTTCTTTTTCTTAAAGGATGTTGAGACCTGCGTGGTAGTTTGCACTGGGGATAACATTGGTCTTTAGCTTCTAATCCTGGAATCCTCACGCGCTTCTATCCTTAGCGTTTCAAAAATAGTTTAATAAAACGAAAAAAATTATATGCTTATTTGAATGTATATGTGCATGTATTTGTATTTACATGTTTGTAACTGACCACAATAGTCTGTTTGTTGCTCAGTCCAAGAGCACATAGCACCTTATTGGAAGTAACTCGTCTACCTATGAAATGTAAAACGTATGTATAGACTCGGTTTTCATTTTGTATGATAACAGAACCAGTCCATGAACTCCTAAGCTTCATTCATCTTCCGTGTGTTATTCTATTATCATTTGGTGAGAAACTTTCTTGGCTGTATAAGCCTTTTGAATTGAAATTCCCAAGTGCTTTGTTTTGAGGATGCTCATGTAAGTTGGTCCTGTAAACTTGCATAAATAACCATTCGGCTTCCAACTCTGTGATTCTGGTAAGTCCTTCAAGGCTCATACTTTGGTTGATTAACTTTTAATTTTATAGAACTTCTCCTTGAATTGGTATACTCACTTGTTTCTTTTGCGATTCTTGACTTCTCATGCTTGTATAACTCAACAAGAGCTTTAAATATGTGTTTACGTTGCCATACATTCATCAGAATCAGCATTGGACATTAATCCCTTTGGACGGGGCCTTTAACAACATTCACTATTTGGTTATTATTTTAATTACTATAACATTCTAATATTTTAGAAATAGTTGTATTTTAGATTAGATCATAAAATTAAGATAGAGTTTTGTATTAAAAAATCAATTATGAAAATCCTTATATTTTCAATAAATAAAACAAAACAATCAACGAGTTGCGCGTAATAAAGTGTTGTGTTCCTTAAAAATCAGAATTTACAAAACAGCCCCAACCGGCAGCGAAATAGTTCTCTAAAGCTCCACAAGACAAAACCAAAGCACCTCACCCTCTCTACTTCTCTCTGTCGACCGCCTCAAGTATCTCTCTCTTTCTAAATATCGAATTATTTTCTCATGTTCTCTCTAAATTCGCAACCCTCGCCTTCTTAGTCAGATGACGCTCCTCTTGCCGGAACCCTACCCGGCACTCCTCCGCTGGTCACCGCCTCTTATATAATTTCGATTGGGTTCTTTTAATCTCTTGTTCCAATTGGGTTCCGTTCTTTTGCTTCCATCTCCTATTTTCTCTTTTGATAGTTCCTAGGGTTTTTGGAGTGATTCGATAAGATTGTGGTTAGATTTTGTTCGATTGATCGACGAGGACGAGAACGGCGCCTATGGCTCCGGGGCGTAAAAAAGGAGCGAATAAGGCTAAGGCGAAGAAACAGTTGAGCTTGGGCGATCTTGTTCTAGCTAAAGTCAAGGGTCACCCCGCTTGGCCTGCCAAGGTCTTTATTTCCATTTTCTATCGTTTCTTTTAAAAAATGTTCTTCTTTTGCTTGTTTTGCTTTTGAATCTGTTTTCCTTACGAGTTAAGACTGATATTTTGGAGTTAGATTGCGCTTTGTTTTTTTTCTTTGCCATGGTAGTCTGAATTTGACTTGGCACTTCTGTGTTGTACTGCGATTGCGTTACTTCATCATGTGTTGGGTTGGGATTTTTTTAGTGTGCATTATTTTGCATTGGATGCACTAAGTGGATTAAGTTGGCAGATTCTTCTGATGTCGATTTCATACTCGTTTGTTCTTTTTTTTTTTCGAAAGATAATCGTATCTTTCTTCTTTAGTATTGTTGTTTTCAAGTGTTAAGTGGATGTAGTTGTGAACTTTAGACATTAAGGTTCGAATGCTATGCTAATTTATGTTTTCTCCTTTCTTTTTCTCTGTGCGATGTTTTGAGTTTGTAAGTTCTTTTTTGCTTTTCCATTTAAAATTTTTGGTTTTATTTCAATATGACGAATATTGAGCTATATTTGTGGGTTTTTACTTTACAGATCAGCCGGCCTGAGGACTGGGATAAAGCTCCTGATCCCAAGAAATATTTTGTTCATTTCTTCGGAACTGGAGAAATGTATGTATTCTTGTTCCAATTTATTGAACTTTTCGATGGCGTTGGTGGATTCTTAGGATGAATATCTTCTTAATTGTTTCTTTCCTTGTAGTTAATGGAAAATTTTTGTTGGGAATATTTTTAATTAACAGGAAACAATAGACTATTTTTGGACTAGATGGAGAGTAATAGCTTTTTGGTTGAACTTTCTTGTTGTAATTTAAATGCATTCCTTCCGAACTTTGAAGTTTTGATGGAAGCTATTAAGCGTATATTCTCAACTAGTGTATGATTGAGGCCGAGTTAACATTAGTAGATTAGATTTTAAACAGGTTTGTTTTTCTCAAGCTCAAGATTTTGCGTCATCTGCTAGATTTAAATTGCAAGCCATGCATTGCACTTGATCTTTCTTGAGGTTATCTTCACATGCATAGTCTATTCGAATAATGGAAAAAACAAAATTTGACGCTGCATTTTGTACTGGATGACCCTATTCATCTAAATTGCTTGTGAAATTAAGGTCCTAACTCTATTGCTCTTGAGTCAATTTATCATTTACAATTTACAATTTTTATTGAAGCAGTACTTTAGTCTGGAAAAGATAATCATTTTCTATTCATCATTTTCCACGAAGTCAATATTGAGGTGTAAATACATGCAAAACTAGTGCATGGAAGCATGTTAGAAACCAATGTAAGAACAGACATCAAATTACAGTTTGAAACTTATATGCGATTACACATAATGGAATTTTATGGTTCCTTTTAGATAATGAATTGCTGCAAATATTTTTCGGTTCCACCATGTAGAAGTATCATATACATTATTTTACGTAGACAACACAGATGACTGGTTTCTTGATTGAAGCTGAAAGTTAACCCTTTCATTGTGGTTTGACCGTGAGAGGATACATAGTAAACATTGTCTGCCATTCTATAGCATCAATCAAATAGTATTTACTTTGCTTCTATTTACTGGTTAACTGGCGTAGCATGCAGCCAAAGTATGAAAGTATTTTTCTTTGTATTTGAAGTGATGTAAAATATCTGGTTGTGTGCATTTCTTTTTGCACATATGTGCTGACATAAATCTCTTCAAATTTGTTAGTCTTTGGAAGTTCATTGATATTTGCGCTTGGATTTGTCATGGCACCGCTGTATGTAAGAATGTGATTACTTTCTAGGGTTGACTCATAACCCTTGCAGCTTTGCAGAAACTAAGAAACTTTTGGCAGGGTACCTCTTGATGTATGAAATAGGAAGGCCAGTTCTAACTTGTCCTGCGCTTTACCTTGTTGGGCGTCTTGTATTATTGCTTGCGCAAAAGGAAAAGAATGAGAGAAAAATATGAGAAGCATTGATTGTCTTCTCCTTAGATGTGGAAAGTTGGTGTTTTGTTTGCTTTTATTCAGTATCTGGTTATTACTTGGAAATTTCATAGCTTCTATGATTGAATGGATTGGTCCTTATACTATTTTTTTGTTTTATTTCTCCATGTAATTTGTTTTCCTTTTGCAGAGCTTTTGTTACATCTGCTGATATCCAGATATTCAATAGTGATGTGAAGAACAAATTGTCTGCACGTTGTCAAGGTAAGACAGGTAAGTCCTTTTCCCAAGCTGTGAAGGAAATCTCTGTGGCATTTGAAGAGTTGCAGAAAAGAAAGCTTGGTGGTTTGGGAGATGATGTGGATGAATCAGCACTTGGCTGTGACGGTCCTTCTGCTGATGGCCTAGACGATAGGATGGATGTTGATTTAAATGATGGACCCCATGAAGAAACATCAGATGATGGAACTGGGGATTTTAACTCCAAGTTAGATTCACATTCTAGGGAAGGTGAAACTGATGATGATGTTGTAAAGCCTTCTCCATTGTTCAATGTTGAAGAACAACATCACACATCATTGGCATCTGATATTGATGATGGCTATCATGTGAAGGTTGAAAACATCGATGATGTGAAATATGCTAATTGCGCCAAGAAAGTTGGTAATAGTACATTGATGAATGGTCATAAGTCAAAGATATTGGGTACTGATTCAAAGAGGAAGTTGGAGGTTTCTGATGAGGGAAGTGGTAGTACTGGGGTGAAATCATTGAAGGACTCCATAGATGTTGGTGGAAAATTGGAAGATGGAGTTAGAGGTGAAATTGCTGGGGTTCATTGTGCAGGATCTTCTCCTGTTGCTGTTAAATCAGAATCAGGAATGAGTAGTGGAAAGAAGTCAAAAAAACTGATAAAATATCAAAAGGGTTCGAGGGTCTGTCAAGGTAGTAATGACAGTGTTGCCAAGCTTACACCTGAGATCAGTAATAGAAAAACAGGGCTCCACCCTAGACCTGGAAGTTCAAAGCTTGAAGCTGGTGATACTTCTCATCCTGCTAAAAAGTCAAAGTTTGTAGATGTGGAAGATGGTGCTGCTGTGAGATTATCGTCTAAAAATTTGATGAATCATGCTTTGAGATCTACTGCTGATGAAAAATCAGTTAAAGATTCAGACGGTAAACGAGAAATTCTTTTGGCTTTAAGAGCTCAGACAGGAAAAGACAGATCTTATGTTCCCTTGCGAGTCAGTAAAGATAAGTCCGATGTCTCTCTTCAACCAGATAGGACTGATTTACTTTCTCCAACAGTGAAAGCCAAGTCTGATACTTCTGCTGAAATGATTAAAGTTAAAGCTGATCTTTCTGGTGATGAAGCTGTGCTTCCAGTAACTAAACGCCATAGGCGGGCTTTGGAGGCAATGTTGGGTTCTACTTCACTTAATTCTGATGACAGAATAGCAAAAAGTTCTCTTGATCAAAAGAATGTTTCATCTTCCAGTAATGCTGGAGCTACAGTTCACCAACTTCCCAAAAGACGAAGAGCTGTTTGCCTATATGATGATGATGATGAAGACGAGGAGCCAAAAACTCCAGTTCATGGAGGGTCAGGCAGAGTTTCTAGGGAACCTAGGTCTACGTCTGATACTATCAAGAAGAAAGATGCAAATGTCACAAGTTTGTTAAGACAGCAGCATGGTGGTGTCATCAACACAGAGAAAAATATGGGGGCTTCCTTTGGATTAGAACGCAGCCGTTCAAAGGAAACAGTTTCACATGGCCAACAAAAGATTATGAAGAAACCTGACATGTCTGGTCCTCCAAGTCCTGTAAAAGTAGAAATGGAACACTTACCGTCCAAGGATTCCAAACCTATTTCTACATCACCTAGACAATCCCCACGATTGTTGCCTGCTACCAAGTCAATCGGGGAACATCATGAACCTGCCAAGTCTGTGATTAAAGTTTCCTCAATAAAAGGGCCTCAGCCTGGTTCTAGTAAGGTTTCTGGTCATGTTTCAGGTTGCTTGAATACATCTTATGGTAATGGGGCTAGTCTAATGAATAGACCAGCTCTATCAGGAGAAAGGCCCAAAACTACGCCTAAAGCACCATCAAGGATAGGTGCCGATTTGCTGGAGACCTCAGCAGAGTATAATCCTTGTCCTGGTGAAATTCTTTCAGTATGTTAGATTACCCATGATCTTTTTGTGATTTTCTTTTGCCTTATTACAGACTGCAAGTCGGTATGGAGGATAGGAGTGGTTGGTTTGTGGAATCAAAAACTCCAGATTCTGCTACGTCTATGAAGCATCTTATTGCAGCTGCCCAAGCAAAAAGGAAGCTAGCTCACTCGCAACAATTTTCTCTGGGAAACCTTAATTCTTCTCTAATTTTTGCTAATGATATGCATGGCAGCACACTCAGCCCATCTCTTGTGCAACCTTTTCTATCTGAAACAAGCAATTTGCTACAGGGAGATATGCAAGGAATTCATCATCATGTTAGTTTAGTTTCTCCATCTATTCATGCTCGGGAATCATCATCCCACATTCAATTGGACAATGAGGAAACTGAGGAGCGAAGATTGAGTTCAGGACAAAGGGCTTGTGGCGGCTCACTGAGTGGTGGTACTGAGGCTGCTGTTGCACGTGATGCTTTTGAAGGGATGGTAGAGACCTTGTCAAGGACAAAAGAAAGTATTGGACGAGCAACTCGGCTTGCTATTGACTGTGCCAAGTATGGAATTGCAAATGAGGTGAGTTAATGTTGCGTTACAGTTCCTTCCTGATTACTTGTTTTCCAAATTGTGTAGTGTGGTGAAATATTATCTATCTTGATTTCTCAAATCTTGCTATAAGCTTTCTTTTCCCTTATGGGAATTGTTTGCTACGTCAGAATTGTGGTGCTGTACTGAAATATTTAATATACTAAGTTAGTCTTATAGTACACTGTATTATATCTTTGGAAGATTAAGTTTTGGAGTCGTTGCATCATCTATACTTTGGGTCCTCATTTAGGGCCTATTTTAATGGTTCAAATTGTGCTATATCAAAATTATGTTAGGTTTTGTTTTGATTTAATTTTGATAAGAAAGAAAATTAGGATTGTATGTAGCAAAATTGAGTCTAGTGTAAGCATGGAGGGCAAGAAACTGATATTTGTATTCTAGTCCGCTATACCTTGTGAAGGAGAATTTGGAGAACTGCATCATTCAAATGATTCTAAAATATTCAAAAAATGATCGTACAGGTTGTTGAACTTCTTATTCGAAAGCTGGAAACTGAGCCAAGTTTTCATCGCAAAGTGGACCTTTTCTTTCTTGTGGACTCAATTACGCAGTGTTCACACAATCAAAAAGGTTGTTTCTTCCTTCACAGCAATAGTTTCTCCAAGTGTAGCTCTTATTCGTTACAATCAGAAACTCTTCATGCACTCGATGACAATTCCTTTGGTTTTAGTTGTGCTGTGACCTTATGTTTCTTTATGGTACATTAGGTATTGCTGGAGCCTCATATGTTCCAACAGTTCAAGCCGCTTTGCCTCGCCTTCTTGGTGCAGCTGCTCCACCTGGAGCTAGTGCTCGTGAAAATCGTCGTCAGTGTCTTAAGGTGAATTTGACGTTATGTGGATTTAGCTATGCACATTTTGTTATGAGGATGACATTGAGCTATCTGGATTCCCAGGTCCTACGGTTGTGGCTGGAGAGAAAAGTCCTACCTGAATCTGTTCTGAGGCGCTATATAGATGAATTTGGAGTTTCAAATGATGATACCTCTGTTGGATTGTCCCTTAGACGTCCATCTCGAGCTGAGAGAGCTGTTGATGATCCTATAAGAGAAATGGAAGGAATGCTTGTGGACGAGTATGGCAGGTCTGTTGATATTGTCTTTTTTCTTCTTTTTGTTTGATTTCCAACTAGGTGACAGTTTCTTTCTTCACATTCATGAAGTTGACTGTACTGGACTTACATTCCATTATGTGTTAATTTTTTGGATGAAAGTGCATTTAACAGAGCTCAATTTTTTGTCCTTGATATGGGGAACATGAAACTGAAAACATGGGTTCTCTGAGGATTTTGGTCATAGTAATATAATCAATGATATATCTCATGAAATTTGTCATGCGCATCTTCTACTTTATGCCTGCCTAAGTGGGTGGTGTAGCTGTCCAATTCTTAATTTTAATTTCTCCAAAAGCTGGAAAGCTTGACCAAGCTAAGCTCTGATAGGATTCCACTGTCCGTTAGTGATACAGCTGATCTGTGCAGACATGCCTTTGTTAACACTGTAATGTGGAACCTTAAGACTCTATTTGTCCAGTACATTACTTTTTTGGAATTCTTTCTCGAATATTTAGTAAAGAATCTCACTTGTGGTGTTATGACTCTTTTTGACCATAAAGTCAATACCATAATAATCAAGCAGTGTCAGATCTCATCCAAAATACTAAATAAATGTTATACTTCATGTGCAATTCATTCTGGAATGAAAGCATATATCCTGAAAAGATCGTGCCTATGTTAGTTTGGCCCCTACATGTGTCGATCATGGGCCATATCTGGTATATGCTGATAGGCTTTCTTCAATTTCGTATAGAACGATTGAAATTTGTGATATGTAGACACTTGAATGTCACGATATCAAATCAGTGAATTGGAACTGAAGCATGTGGGAGCCCTTTTTTCATAATACTGGAAGTAATGGCTTTTTTATGTTTTTGTCTCTTGTGTGATGACTTTCTACTATGTCAGGAGCACACGCATTATATGCAGAAGTTTGATAGTGAAATATTTACTTAACTCTATATTGGTGTCCACGGTTGTTTAATACGTTGTATGCTGTAGTGTATATCTTTTCCCATTTCTCACTGTTGCCTAACTCTATTTCTGATTCAATTTTTTGTCTGCTGAACCAGCAATGCTACATTTCAGTTGCCTGGCCTTCTATCTTGTAGTATATTGGAAGATGATGAAGATGATTTCCCTAGCAGTTTGTCCAAGGAAGAAGCTGATGCACAACCAGTTGTGGAACCCATCTCTGCTTTGCAGGAGTCAGATACTAGTACTATTGCTGTGATTGACAGGCGTCACTGCATCCTTGAGGATGTGGATGGTGAGCTTGAAATGGAAGATGTATCTGGAAATGAAAAAGATGATACTCCCTCGCACAGCAGTGGTTCCGTTGAAATGGAAACACAACAGCAGTCTATGCATGGGTTGACTGAACCTGCATTAAACAATTCCATGGAGTTGTCCCCTTTGCCTGAAGGTTCTCCACCATTGCCTCCCAATTCTCCTCCGCCTCCCCCACCTTTGCCTCAATCTCCACCACCGCCACCTCCTCCAGCATCCCCATCACCGCCACCACCTCCACCTCCACCACCAGTGTTGCCTCGACCTCCTGTCTTACTGCCACCACCACCACCACGCCTTCAAGCTCCTCCTCCACCCCCACCGCTACCTCTTCAAGCTCCTCCACCCCCACCGCCACCACCTCTTCAAGCTCCTCCACCCCCACCGCTGCCACCTCTTCAAGCTCCTCCACCACCACCATCACTTCTTCCCCCACCACCATCTATTCCATCAGAGCCACCTACTCATGTTCTGTCAATGGGTGCACTACCAGCCATGGTATCCCAAGCATCTGTACCTATTCAACCAGCTGTACAGCCTAAATCGGTATTTTCCTCTCTACCATTGTTGTAGTCTAAAAAACAGTCGGTAATAATTTATTATAGTTGGTTTATAATTCAATTGCTTTTTCCTTTCATTTTAACATTTGTGTTGTATTTCTTATGATCTATTTATCATTATGCAGGCTAACCAAATGATCACCATGCCTGGAAATTCTACTCAAGGAAATCATGTAGATGGTGTTGTGAAAAGTGAATTGTTTCCACAGCACTTTACACCATCGGCAGTTTGCAACCAAGAACCTACAGGATTTAGTTCATCAAGGCAATTGGAATATGGGCAAAATGGCACATATATGAATCCTCAAGCTTCTCAAACAAATCCACATTTTCAACCAGGTAATACACCGTTTTTGCAAAGACCACCGCATCCTAACCTGCCTCAGAATACAACTGGTCATTTTCCCTTCACAAACCCTGCAATTCAGCAACTCCCACAGCAAGTTTATCCCCATCCATACAATTTATCATCCCTTCCTGATTCAAGAAGGCAATTTGTTCCTGAAGATCAGTGGAGGATGCCCTCAAGTGATTTTAATACCAATAATCACCATGGTGCATGGATGAATGGAAGAACTCCATCTCATGCAGGCCCTCCTTTTGGTCAGGAAGGTATGGATTAGTTAGTTAGATTGTGTTTTTCTGTGTAAAATATGAATCTGGATTCTTGTCATTAGACGTGCATGTTACTGTTAGAATCTTCATGTTCCACCCAACTTGAGATTTTTCTCTACTTGGTTGTCAGTGGATGAGGCATATAAACTTTTTCAGCTATTGTAGTATATGGTTATGTTCAGCTGTGCCAGCTCCATTTGGAAGTAACTTTCTTTCGACAGTAGATTAGTTATGAATTAGAAATTAGAACATTGATGACAGTTGGGTAATTGTCGTTCTAAATTGTTCATTCTCTGAAATATATCTTCTTTCTAGCAATGAATCTATTCTGCTTGATTCTTTTTTCTTGTTGGTTGTTTTTCTTTCTTTGTTGTTTGTGGCTCACTTGGTTGCACTACTTGTCATACTAACAATTAGGTTCAAAATTTCTGACATATTCCTTCTGTTAGCAGTTTAGATTACAAGGTTGATGGCAATATGATTTCACATCAATAAAAAGAGGGATTTGTGTGTTTGAGTGGAGAAACGCGTTGGGTTATGTTTTTGTCGGCTGGGGACATTGGGTGGTAGGAGTCTTGCATCATTGCAGTTATTGGCTAAGTTTATTAAATTTTAGTTTGGCTTGAAAATTCTTAGTTCAGGATTTCACATCTTAAACTCGAGCAACATGCTTTTGCACATAAATCTGTCTACCTGTGTATTTTTGCTGACATTGACAGTTTAATATGCTAGTTCTCTACGTTTTTTCGCTATGGTGGTGCTTGAGAAGATCTGCATCACTACTGCTTATGTTTGTACAATGGTGGTCAATATATATGATTCTGAGCTAGAGGTTGATTTGGTCCTTAAATAGCTAATTTGGGATAATCATTTAAACGCTGCTTTGCCAGGCTACTTTAGGCCATCCATTGAAAGACCTGTTGCGAATAACATGAGTTTCCCACCCTCTGCCACTAACAGCTTGCCGTCAGGAGCTCCAATTCCGGGTAATGTTTTCACTTGAATAACTCTTTTTTTTTTTCTGGGATTTTCTTTAAGCTCCAGTTTTGTGTTTATTTTAAAGTATCACTCAAAGAAGTAATTTCTTGGTTGTGTTATTTTAGGTCATGGTGCATCACCAATGTTGCCTTGTAGACCTGACATGTCCGCACTTAATTGCTGGAGACCTTCGTAAGGATTAGTCTGATGCCTTGTCTACATGAAGTAAGTTCGTTTCTTTCTAAGGTTTGCTTCATGTCTGATGAATTATTCTGGAGTAACTCTTTAAAAAGTTGGTTCCATTTGTTTAAAAGCTATATATATGGATCAGTACCTGAATTAATTGTTTATATGATGAAATGTGACCTGAAGTGTGTTTCTTGACTGATCCTATATGGAACTTTTACTTTCTTGTCCTGGTTTCCAATGTTTGATTATCATAGTTTGCTATTCTGTAATGGATATATCCTTCCTTCCATATAAGTTGTTACTGAAATGTATTGAAATTTACATTTATAGTTCTTATGTTTTGGATGCAGTTAATACCTTCAAAGGCTTTGGCCAGAGAATGTGCAGTCTCTGTTTTACTTCTTTTGGTGGGTGCCAAATTTGTGTCGGTTGGTTTTCCCACTGCTGTCCGTAGGAATACATACCATGATTTTTGTGTACTCCAAAGAAAAAGACCTTACTCGCGGACAAAACCACTGCATAAAAGCAGTGATTAGACCATGTGGAGACTCATGGAAGGACTGTGTATATTGTAATTTTTCCTGACAAATGTAGCCCAGGAACATTTGCTTCCAAGTGTTGGCCCATGTTTCTGACTTGGTTAGTACATCACATCTTAACTTTGTAATTATACTGGAATTTTTTTATATAAAATTACTTTTTCAGTTAAGACTGGACGAATGATTGTTATACAAATCCATGTGAAATGTAAATGTTATTGTATTTAATCCGTCTGTCACAATGTTGAATCTTTGTACCTCCCTCTACCAGTCTATGTTCAGAATTCCATCTCAACTTTTCCACCAAGTCTGAGCCATGCTAAATTAATTTGCTCACAAATTCTGTTACTTTGTGCATTTTTGTTATTTATGTTGAAGTGGAAGTTACTCTTATCTAGCACGCAATCTTTTCTCCGAGCCGGGCATCAGCTAGTCCTCTCTTCTTGTTCTTGTTTTGCAAGCTAGTTGGAGTTCTGATTTAGTTATAGATTACAGAGCTTTTTAAATTTAGTGTCAAATAGTATCTATAATATTTATGCAAGCTTTCATCATCTCATCTGGAGTAATTTTCAAGTTTGACGGAAGTGACATAAGGAAGTTTGTTTTGTTTGTGAATCTTTGAGCTGTGCTATTATTGAGAACTAGATATCTTCATACTTCAACAATTGGACAGTTCACAACAGTTTTTCTGAAATATCTTTGAACATCCTGTCCATTTTCTGAAATGTTTATTACTAGATTGATGCAGTTAAAGATCTGGAATCAAATACATTCTTTTAGCTGACTCAGTTTTCCTAACACAACTGTGTCAATCCTGCTTAAATTCCTCCACAACTAAGATTTTGAGAAGACAAAATCGTGTGTTGATTTGTTTCCAATTCTTTTAATCTCTTCAATGCAAGTCTGATGATCTTTTTAGCGTATTGCTTCACTTAAAAGAAGGCTTTCTTGAATTACGCCATTAAAAGACTTATTATGGAATTACACAAAGTGATTATGTTTACCTTTTAGTTTTAAGTCCATAGTATGTAACTTTAGGGGTAATGACTGAATTCTTCTCAAACTTACTTGTTTTGTCTCATGAAACTGAACTATTAAGGTAACACAAAATTGTTTTCCCTGTCAAAGGGGAGAAGAAAATATTTCATGGTTTTTTATCTTTGTGTGTGTTAGCAAAGGGACCGACAATGTTAAAGAGAGATAGAGTTGCAAAATCTAAGTGAATTAAAGAGAGATAGAGTTGCAAAATCTAAGTGAAGTGTAAAAAGTCTTTTGATGTACTTGTATCTGTGGTGGGTTTCCATGTGCAAATAATATAACATAGAAAGACTAATTTTAACAATTTAAGTAAATAGTGCTGTGCGAAAGCATTTGCTGCAATTTCTAGGAAACCCAAAAAGAAATCAGAAATCTTGCACTCTTGCATATGTGTACTCGGTAGCATATGGGTACACTAGTAGGGAGAGGGTAAAGACTTTTCACTTAAAGTATTGGAAGGATATGACACTTCTTTTTCTGTTTTGAATGCCATTAGAAATATGAATTTTCCAAAAAATGGTTTACTGATCTTACTCTCTTTTAAGATTTTGCATTTGAATATCTGAGAGAGAAGTGGTCTATTTCCTCAATATGTATTTTCCTCTTGACAATCTCTTGATAAATAGGATGTGAATGTTGTGAGATTGTTGTTTTCTCCTTCTCTCGTTGTTTCCACTCTGCAGGAGTACCATCACTTATTTACAGTAAAATTTCATGTCTATTGGGCCTCAAAATGTTGATCTAAGTTTTGGTGCTTTTATATTATTTATGGGGTTTGCAAGATAAGTTTGTATAAATGGCTGTGGTTACATGTTGGTTCTGGTTATCAATCTCTTTGTTGTTATTTACCAACTTCTTTCTACTATATTAAATTGAATACTGGTCCATTGCTGTATATTTTGTTCCCATATTGGATGCGGTCTAAGGTGATTTAAGCTTCCAATGAGGATTCCCCCTTGTGACAGCTTTTTATTGGGGAAAACTGCGAGGACATGTGCAATGTAGACAGTACCTCAGATATATTCATACAAAGCATCACACACTTCATCCCTTGATTGTCCTTGTTGCTATTTTTGATAACATACAATGTGAATTAATTCGAGATCTCTACTTCTAATGTTAAACTTCGGATTCATATTGTCATCTGCAATGGATCCTTCTGGGATTTTGTTAGTTTTAAATGCTTTTAGTATCAGTATTGCTGTTTTCAATGAGATTGGTATGGTGGGTGCTCAATGCTTCAACTGTTGGTTTCATAATTCTGGATTATATTTCAGTATGTTAAAACACGACCAGCCGATCCATCTGATGCTTTTTACCTTAGTAAAGTGCTTCAGCTTCGTCTTGTTGGTATAGCATTTTATCTTGATCTCTTTTCAGGTCTGTCCTCTTTGGGATGATAATTCTTTCCTGAGCTATTTATTGTTTTTCTGATACTTTAGGTGTAGATGTTTGTTTACTTTTGGGACTTGATACTTTTACTTACCAGCACAACTTAGTTGTGGGTTGATGGAGATTGCTGAATGTGAGAATTCGGGAGAACATGTTGCTCATAACCATGACCGCCAGAAAGGATTATATGGATTAATTTCTTTGGTTTTAGTATGCTGTGTTTTGTTGAATTCTTCTTTAGAATTTATACCGAATAGTTTGGCTTTACTAAGAGCATTTTTCTCTCAAATTTATGCTGAATGGCCCGATTTTATGTTACACTGCATTCATTTGCAGCAAACAATGCAAATAACTTGGAGCCTTATACTGTAATAAGCCTGTTAATTTCAAAATTGTGGAGATTCTGAGCTGCACTAACATGTCCTGCTTGTCAACTAAAGAACTCATTTTTGACTTGTCTTTAAGATATTGAATTTGAACATGGCTATAGATTCTGTAATTGCTTTGTTAGATAGAGAAGTTTGGATGGCGTGTCCTGATCCTAATAACGATTTGTCCCCATCATTGCGGCTGAGGATGCTAATAACTAAATGATTTGCTTGTACAGGCTCGTTAATGTCGTATCCATTTTGGTTTCATGGGGTGTGCTTAGGCGATAGGGAAGTGGAAACTTAAATGTGTCATCCATGAAGTGGAAACTTAAATGTGTCATCCATACTTTCCTTGGTCCGTATTATCTTCTAAAATTATCCATCTCTATTCAAATTTCTTGGATGAAACCCTTTTATTATAAGTATTTGTGAGAACTTAAGGAGGTGGCTTGTTTGATGTGTATTGCCATTTTTCAAGTTGATTTACTTGCAATTGATACCCTTGATCAGGTATTGGCGGAGGGAATTTTGAATATTACACTTCTTTACAGGTGTTACTTTTTAAATGCATTTATTCCATTGTGCTCACAAGAAGTAACCAAAATAGTACTTCCAAGATGTCGAAGCTAGCTAGCTAGTTGCACTTTTTTGTCTCTTTTTTTTTAAAAAATTTTTGGACCATTTTCTTTAAGGGTAAGGTTATCTTGCGGTCTTTGGTGTTGCCAGTGACTGTTTTATTGAAAAAAAATAGTTTTGATAACATTTAAGTTTTTTCATTTTTTGCTTCCGCCAAATACTTATGAGGTCAAGTTTCAGAACGACATTTAGCTTTGTGGATCTGAGCATGCTTTTTATTCACCGACACATTATTTTTACTATTTTTCTTCGCCTATGCTTCTGCCATTAGCGATTTGTTTCAAATGCTTCTATTTGGCAACATGGTGGACGAACTTTGAGTTTTTGATGTGCCTAAGGGATTTCATTTAATTGATAATTAAGGCAATTGAGATCTTGTTAGTATCTTTAAACTGTTATGGTGTCTATTCTCTATTTGGGTTGAGATGGTAGGAATGGATTTGGGTGGAATATATATGTTAATATATGGTTCTGTGATTTTGATTCGGGTGCCTTCAGTTTCATGAGTTCCTAATGTTATAATTTGCTGGTCTTATTATCAAACTGTTGTTCTCATTTTTTGAATTTGAAATAATTGGATAAACTTAAAAGTCAGTTGAAAGATCTTGTTATGCTAATTTTTAGAGCATATAAGTTATCAACTGTGAAACAGAGCTTATTTGCTCTCTATCTTTTATTAGAGACTGCAGTATATATATACATGAATAGGTTTACAGAATAGGATAGAAAAAATCTGTACAGATATGGAAATATAATCCTAGGATACTATATATCTACAGGATATTGCTATCTAATTTAAAAGAT
>JANZXR010000003.1:6189745-6202686 GCA_027575705.1 Erythroxylum echinodendron
ACTAATAATATATTTTTAATTATTTATACAACAATTAATAATTTATTAAATCAATGGACTTTTTAGTCATTTTATCTTCAGCAACCGCAACCGCAACTGCACTTGCCAAACACCTATTTTCACGTTGTAGCAGTTACTAAAACAGCAATCCCAAACACATAAATACTTATTGAGAATAAGTACTTATCATTTCAGTACGTTTTCAACCGTCACCATTCCCTTAAACTAAGCCAGAACCAAACAGGCTTTAAACCCTACTTCTTATCTGAATAATTACTTATCTTCACTCATCATTATCTTTGTTTAGTTATCTCAATTCCACAACTCAAGAAGAGAAAGTCATAGTGAACAGACTGTTTATATTCATAATATGATTAGTGAAATTGGCATTGCGGGAACCCTATATAAGAAAATTCAAAACATTGTCGAACAAACTTCTTACCTTGGAAGAATTCCTTCGCGGTGCAATGCATTGTCTAATTAAACACGTGAAGTTCATAATGCAACGCAACGTTGAACGATGTAATCACGCATGTCATCGTTGAGATTTATCGTGTTATGCCAAAGAATTGGGCTTGTGCATGACACTGGACCGGAAAGACCAATTCATATCGATCGAAGATAATGTTTCATAATCACTCATTAATCATTGGCGTCAACAAGGGATGTAGGCGCGCAATGCGGTGATGCTTCACGTACCGTTCTACGCTAAGACGCGCGGTGGGGCGATACTTGTGAGATGAAGTTGAAGGCAGGCAGGCTTAAATTATTTGGATAGGTTAAGAGGGGCTTGGAGCATTTGTTCTTGTTAGGATATTTTAATCCAGTTCTCCTTAATCTGGTCTACAAATTTATATGAGTTTTATAAAAATGTGTAAATAAAATTTAATAAAATATGATAAAAATTGGTTAATTGAAACAGATGATCTGATTCTGTTAAGAAACATGTCAGATTTAAGATAAATTTTTACGTCACTAACTTTTTATTCATCCACATTTGATCGTCATATATCATGTGTTGTACACGAAAATATTATAAAAGGAGTTTTTATAGAAAATTAAAAATTAGAAATTTTTTCATAATTTTAAAGATTAAAATTTTTTAGTGAGTCAAAATTTACAGAGTATCCTTTCTTACCCTAATTATAATATATTAATCAATTTAACATAATAGTAAATTAAGTTGTTCATTATATTTTATTTTAATATATAACAATATTAATAAATAAGATTATTATTTTTTATTTTCCTATATAATTAATAAATAGTAATTTAATTGTCAATAAATAAAGCTTAGAATTTCTTTATTATTTTATTCATTTCACCATATTTATAGATCAGTATTTATATTTAATCATCATCATCATCATCATCACCTAGTCAGAAATCTTGCAATAAAGCGGAGTCTGAGGAGGTCCGATAGTACGCAGCCTTACCCCTACATAGTAGAGAGACTGTTTCCGATGGACCCACATGCAAATGAGATAATAGACGAATGATTCAGGTTGTAGAAACAATTCATTAAAAACAGAAAATAACTGAAAATACAAGTAATAGGGAATACCTAAAGGAGGCCAGATTAGCGAGAACCTAATAGGCTACAAAGTCCAAATCTCTTCTTGTCTCCAAAAATAAAAACAATAAATAGAATAATAATAAAAATACCCGAATCTCAAGATATAGCTAAAATAAATTCAAGTAATACTAATAATAATAATAATAATAATGATAATAATAATAATAATAACAACAACAACACTAAATTACTAAAAAGAATAAAAATATTGATAATAATGAAGAGAACGTGAATAATCCAATAACTTGATTACTAATCGAAATAGCTAAAGAAATAATACGAATAAAAATAATAGCAATAAAGATCTAAATACTAGTGATAGATTAAAAGTAACAAAAGTAAATAAATAGGTGGAGGCCTGAAACTACCGCAGAGACACACACGTATAGGGGAAGAGAACTCCAACTGAAGAGGCATGAAAGATAAGGAGAAGGAAGGGAGGCTTTTATGAAAAGTGTTTAGGTCAAAATGTGGATTGCAGATTTGTTAGTCGGCGCTCTACTATAGCAGAGTTGTTAGTCGACTCAAGGCAGGTGGCAAAGGTAACATTTGGTGTGCCAGACACTATTCAGAAATGTTCATCCAAATCGAAGTGAATGTCTCCTAACAACCTTCTTTGTAACACTAAAAAAGAGTTACAAACTGAAAACCTATAAGCAGAACCCACTCTAACTCATTCCTTAGCAAAGTCGGGTATTACTCACGAGCTTCACCTCCCTTAGACGACTAGATAGTACCAGTACATAAAAAGTGCACTGAACAATTGGGACTGACACCCAGAACCGCCATAAATGTCTGAGGGACGCACAAGGAGACAAGTAACATAACAGCTTACCAACCAAAACATGCCCAAAGACACCAGATAATAAACTTGCATGTCAAAATAAAGAGGCACAAGATAAAAGCGTGCACCAGGAAATTGTGTGTTAGGGGCTGGGTCTGTTGCTTCATTCCTTGACATACTTTACCCAAACAATAAAAATATATGTTACCTGCACCGAGGCTGGTTTCCACTATTTCCACTTATTTTTTATCCTGTTCTGACAGTGCAAGGATTTGGTGGCTCGAGAGGCTAGAGCTATGGCCTTGCCGTCTGTAATTGTCGTCATCCAATCCCTACCTGCACGAGGCTTGTAATGATAGGGGAGGCCCTATGTCCACTTAGCCTAACCCTTCTTCATTTTCTTCTTCTCTCTCAGACTCTCTCTCTCTCCTCCACATCCCATAATCTCTCCAAGGGCAAGGCTCTCTCTTTATATTAGCACAACATAAACCAAACCCGTAAAGCCAAAATGGACAATAAACCTAGAAAGCGCGGTCGCAAACTTAAAAACTCTCCTTCTCCTGAAACCATGGACTTCCAGTTCACCTCAAACGTCGCTCCACATGACACCGTTCCTGTCCCTGCACCACTACAATATGTAATAATAATTTATTTATTAATAATTAAATAATGTTATTTATCATATTTTATTAATAACTAATAATTTATTTATTTTATGTCATAACAAATTCATTTTTCATTAAATCTATTCATTATCTAATAATACTAATAAGTAACACACAATAAATTTCCTAAATGTTATTATAATTCATATTTTTAAAATATATAACATTGTTAGATTGATTTTTAAACTTATTTAAAAGTATATAGAATCAATTGTAACAAGTTATAATAATGGAGCATTTCAGATATGCAACTCTATGAGGAGTAAGGACTATATCTAAATTTATTAAACCTAAACAAATAATTAAACTAGATAAAACCAAATTTATGAAAACAATTAAATTATTAAACTAATAAAAACAAGATAATTAAATATAAAAAAGAAATCAAGATATATAAATGTTAAGGTTTCAAGTTTCACTTACGAGGGGTTTTAACTATCATATAAGATCAATTATCAAAGTTACAACAAAAATTAACCTAATGAATTTATACTTTATCTCGAGGCACGCATGTATATTCAATCAAGTAATCATTGACTCGAGACACATCATTTAACCTAATCAAATTCATTAAGAATCATTAATGTATTTAGTTGTCATAGAAAGTCTCTTCTTCTAAATATAAACCTCTCAAGTCTCAACCATTCATACAATCCCTAAAATTGAATATATGGTGATTAAATATAAATCCAACAATTAAATTAAAGAACATAAATTTAACCGACCAATAAGGAATCATACATTAATAATTAAAAAATCCAACATAACCTATATCCCTAATCCTAACTAGAGACTTAACCACTCAATATAATGAAACAAAACAAAAACAAATAAATCTTAACATTAAAGAAAGTAAAGAAAAAAGACAATTGCATCCAAGTTGAAGTTATCTCCTTCCAATCCTTGCTATAAATCCTTCTTTGATATTAAAAACCATAAAACAATGCTAAAACACAAGGTAACTATCATACACTTCCCCGAGAAGCTTCTATAGTAAACCCTAATTGAGTATTTGTAACTAGGGTTACATAAAACAGTAGTAAGGCAATTGAAATTTTATTAAGCGCCTTTGAATTGCATGTTACCAGTCTGGTGTCAGACCAACTTCTACACCATGCTGATTTTGTTTTGTAACTTTATCTGTGAAAAATGTGAGCAGCTGAGCATCAATTACAAGCATCACTCCAGCTCTTAAATCTTGTAAGGGACAGACGCCTATCTCCTAACTTGGTCTGACACTATCTAGTTTCTCCACCACCAAATTCTCCAATTTTTGATATTTACAACCTTAGTTAATATCCCATGACTAACAAAATTGTTATCCATCATCCCAGTGTGTAATTGACATCAATATCTTCTCATTCGGACAATTATAGAGATTAATGAACTCAAGTTTGAGATTCTCTTTCAGTTATCTCCCATAAATTCATGAATCATGTATAGAAACTCATCCTATAATTTTATATAAAATATGTTATAAAAGTGTTAAATTATATATAAACACGCTAAATATAACCTTCCACATATACTTTACGCGAGACAACTACACAATTTTTAAACTTCTCTAATACATACAAAACAATAATGTGAATCATGTGATTAAAGAGGGATTAGAATGCAAAATTAAGAAATTAAAGGGCTGATTGGCTAAGCAAAAATGAACGGGAATAAGGTGGAAAACGATGTACAAGAAAGAAATAACAAGTAAAGTGAACACGACAAGGAACTCCATTAGAAACATAGACGGGAAATAGCAAAGGAAACAAAAGACATAAGAATAAAACGCGAAGACCAAGTTTCTTGACATTGTAGTCAAAAACAACAGACATTAACACACAAATAGCCAATATGGGAATAAAAGGACGATGGCGTAAATACAGAACGTATGGAGTGATAGGACGGGCAAATGGATGCGTGTTTTAAGGAGCTAAAGAGAAGAGAGTGAAATGCGGCGTAATGGAAGAGAAAGACAAGCGCGATTGAAATAAGAAAGAAACGTCAACATAGTAAGAAGCAGCAAAAGCCACCTAAAGTCAAAACAAAAGATGGAATCGATTTGCACAAGGAGCTGTAAAACAATGGAGCTAGGAAAATAGTTATTATATATAGTGGCATACATTTCCAAATGGAGCATTCAGGAAAAAGCAAAGCGAGACGTTGGATAATGGATAGGATACAGCTGTATGTATCCTGTGTCCATGCCAACTCTGCGTTAGCCTGCTCCGTCTAATTGGTAGATTTAAACTTATTTTCTATTTTCATGGCTTCCGGCAGTAGGAATATCACAGCAGTAACTTAATCCGCGCCTCGCTTTCATTGTGTACATATTCCACATCTCATTCGTTTTTCTCTTCACAACTCCCCGTCAGGTGTGGTCATTGTTTAAGACAAAGGCTACAAGCTACCGTTCGTGTCCTTGTCAGAATTCTGCTCCATCAGAAACATACGAACGTCACGGCCAATCCTTTTCGGTTCATAACTAGATTTTTCATTCACTATATTATTACGATGGAACCAAACGAGTCATGAAATAATAGTTAAAGACTTGAATGCTATCAGCTCTAAATACGAGTCAATTCAAACACTTCTAGAGACATGGCAATTCTTGAGAAGAAAAGACGGCACAATCTCACCAATGACCTATGAACCCTCTCCTTGCCATTTGGTACAGACCATCTCATCCGACAGAGCATCTGATACAGACCATCTCATCCCCTTGCCAACTGAATCTTAGTAGGCATATATATAAAAGTTGGGCCAATTTAAAAGAAATCAATCAATCCATCACCTTTTTCTTAAAAAGAACTCTACAAAACGGACAATTATAAATGTGTAGTCACATAACATTATATCTCAGAGATGCCAATATTAAAGTTAAACGAACTTGACAGGTTTTCTGAAATCAAATTCGAAAGCCAGTATAATTGATTCATGCTAATCTTAACAATTAACATCAAGATAATTTTTTTGAATGAATCAACAAATAACTCACATTGAATTTATATTTGATGAAAGGTCTTCTCTAAGCATTATGTCCCTTCAGTTATAGCTTTCAAATTTGGGGTTGTATTCTTTCAGTATCGAAAATCGGATATTGAAAGAACACAACCATATAGATCACAGTTCACTTTGTAGGGTACCATATCTATCATAGTTCTCCTATTTAATTATAATTCGATAGTTCTATATAAAGATAAGTAACCATATCTATCACAGTTCATTTGTAGAGTAAAACATTCTCAACAATTTATAAATATCATAATTAGTTGAGAAAGTTTGACGTTATTATATTCTAAACACCCCTAGAGAATTATGGCAGCGAGAAAGAATTACGTGTATTTCTTGTAGTTATATGATAACCTTCACCTTGATACATTATTATCACAAATTAAATTTTGTTCATGATCACCAAAACTCTCATATCACTATACAAAATAGTTTGATCTCACTGCAATCTTAAGATCCTTCAAACCTCTCGTATCACTATACAAAATAATGATCTCATTGCAATATCACGCATTATGATTTGATTCTCTTAAAGGGCCTGAAATTCTTCTTGCATAGCTTTTACCCAACACGCGTGTTTACTTGCTTGAGAATAAGAAGTAGGAACTGGAGTATCAGCTAAAGTAATTAATAGAGAAACCACACCATTTAAGGGGATGATTATTACGGGTTGATCGTCGAAGAGCCACCAGAGTAAGTACTGGATGGATCAATGTTGGGAAGAATTTGTGATGAAACAGGCTGTCTTCGTTGATAGACACTTTTGAGTTTAAACCGCTCAATTATTAGTAAGATATCATCAAAGATAGGAAGAAGAATATTATCGGAACGAGATAGAAATTGCTGAAAATAGTAATATTTTAAAAGCAAATCATATTTATGGAGATACACAGACGAGTAGCAAGAGCATCATAACACAAAAAGTCTTTTTGTGAAGTGTTATAGACCATAAAAGTGCATCTTACTAATTAAAAGATGTAAACTTGTGGGTGCTTATGAGGAGGTAAGTGAACAAAGAAAACATATCCAAATGTATGCAACTAATGGTTATCAGGATGCCTATCGAAAAGATAGTTGTAAGGAGAAGCAAAATTTAACTGTTAAGAAGGTAGCCGATTTATGAAATGTATTGCAATGGATAAAGCTTCCACCCAAAATGTAGTCAGAAGTTAAGAGTTCAAAAGTAGTGTTCGAACCATATCAAATAAGTTTCAATTTTTTTATTCAACCACCCCATTTAATTGAGGAGTGTAAGAACGTGATCATTGAGATGTAAAAGCTTTCTACTCCAAAAAGGCTTAAAACTCATATGCAGTATTTTCACCACCATTATCAAATTGTAACTCCTTAATGCAAGTTAAAACTTGTATCTCAATATAAGCCAGAAAAGTTTGGAAACCAACAAATACCTCAGCTTTGGTGCATAGTAAATATATCCATGTGCAAAGACCATAGTCATTAATAAACGTCACAAAAAATTTATATTGCACGTGTAATATTCAAAAATCATAGTATATAATCTCAAAACTTGTATTAGTATCTCTACCATATGTAGGGAAAGGTAAAAATTTACTTTTCCCTAGTTTACAAATTGGAAAATTAAAAAGAAATTAATTAGTAGAACACTGGTCTTTGTTACTAAAAAAACCACTCTTCATTAAATTAGACAAAATCATATCATTTAGGCGGCTTAATCATTTATGCCAAATTGCAACCTTATTTTCAACAACAATAGAAGTCAAGGACAAAGGTTTAAGAGCATTAAATTGTTGTGGAATAATCTTCTCATTTTACGGCCCCTCCTGATCACCTTTCTTAATATTTGATCTTGTACAAGGCAATCACTACGAGAGAAATGTATATCACAATTATTATCGAACATTTAACCAATCAAAATTAAATTAGTAGACAACCCAAGAGAGACAAATACATGACAAAAAAAAGGTCCAATATTATCGATAGTGGTAATGAGAAGATTAATACTATTAGTAACTTGAATGTTTTGTGTACCAATGTACTGTTGTAGATTATGTAACAAATTAGATGAGCCAACCATATGATTGATTGCTACAAAATCAAGAGGAAGAGACAGTATTACCTTGACCCTGCAATCCAAGAGCAGAAAATGTAGTGAAATCATTTATTGCACCATTTTTGGAGTAATGGTAAATTGATTGGTGTTATTGCTTGTAGATAAAGAACTAGTAATGTAGGAATCTGAAACAACAGCTTAACAGGCCTGTGCTTTTTGATTTTCTGGATGTGTATGATAGTCCTTAATAATGTGTCTATTCTGCTTATTGTAATTGCTAAATTTCTTGCTACAATTGCGAGCAATATGCTCAAACTCATTACAACTATAGCATTACATAAGTCCTTTTCCTCGATTCCTCAACTCCTCTCTTGAGCAGTATAAACAACATTGACAACCTTAGACATCTCCTTAGACCCACTTATAACAACTTATATAACTATTCTTTGTTCTTCGTGTAATAATTCACCAAGATACACAACAACAAAATAAGTAAGTTTTAGACACTTGTGCTTAGACACATCTAATAAATGTCTTAAATAATCTAAAAATTGGTAGAATTTTTAGACATTTAGTTAAGATGATAAAAGTTATCTAAAAAATATGCTAAAAAAGTGTCCAAAACTTAGATTTGTCATTATCAATAATATAATAAATTAATTTAAATTTAAATATAAATTTTGATTTACTTTGTCATAATAATAATAATAACTAATACAAATATATAGGTATTATGTATTACATATATATTTAAAATGAAAAGGGCAGGGTGAAGAACTACAATAACAAAATGGACGATTAGAACGGTATTGAAACACTACTCCCCAATAGAAGCAAAAATGACGATGTCCACTCTTCAACGACTCTCCTCCCAAATCCACCGCCTCTCTTCTCTCTCCCCTTTTGCCTCCTCCCTAGTTTTTTGATCATCAGCTTCCTCAGCAACCTCTCGCTCCTCCTTCGCAAAAGTAGCCGATAGAATTGTCAAGCCTTTGGCCATCGGTCCCGATGGAAAGAGGCGCGAGATCATAGGCCTCTCTGGCCAAACTCTCCTCAAGACTCTCACCAACAGCGGCCTCATCGACCTCGCCGCTCACCTCCTTGAAGAGATTGACGCCTGCTCCGCTGAGTGTGAGGTCAATATCGCCCAGGAGTGGCAGTTGGAGACAATCGTAGAAGTAGAGAGGCACGACGGAGCTAAACCTTTCCTTCCTCTCTCTCGCTAAAACAGAAATTAGGAATAAGAGGAAAAGAAGATAGTCAAGGTACTGAAGTTTTTTTTAATTGATTTAAGTCATTCTTTTTTTGATTTAGGGTTTACAGATCATATGATTATTTTTATATATGGAAAGAATCTATTGGTATGTATCGGTATCCTGGACTCTGAAATAGTGTAGAACTAACTGTTATACATGAACTTGAATATTGTCCAAGTTTATAGCTAAAAATTAAATAGTATTTAGATTTTTTATTTCTTTACTCACTTACATGTTTTCGGAAATAAAAAATCTAAAGACTATTTAATTTTTAGCTATAATGTTCCATCATACAAAAATATTTTTTAACTAAACTTCTTGAACAAAGTTAAGTTAGAATTGAAATGCATATTTGATGTTATTTATCTTCTTAGCTTTTATTTGTTTGCTTATATATTTGCTTGTGTTTTTTATTTTGCAAGGTACTTTACTTTCCCACGCTACATCTTTGATCCTATGCACTCTGTATTCATTGCTCTATTCTCCAGTTTTGGTGGTGGGAGATCTTTCGATTGGCAAAATGGTAAGAAATTTCATTACCATTTGAAAAGTGATGTGTAGAGATTGAAAATGAATGTGTTACAGCCTTTGGCCTGTTAGGAAAATGTTGAAAATGAATGGAAGATGATTCTTTTCTACCTGTTAGCAACACCCGAATTATTATTTATAGATAGAGTGTCAATTTGTGGATGGCCATAACTATATTCACTTGTGTAGACTCAAATTTGCAGTCAACAGTGAAATGTGAGTATTTTATCTGCCTGAAGTTTGATTAATTTGTACTGTATAGGTTCCTCCAGTTAGGGAGCTTCAAAAGTTACTGAGAATTTAAGGTCTTCGATGCCATATTGTATATTGTCAGAATGGAAGTAGGACAAACGTGATTCCAGTATTAGCATCTCGCTCCTAAGCTCTTAGGTAGCCTTTTTTGAAAATTGGTATATGCCATACATGGTTTTACTTGTTACAAGCTGCAATGGATATGGATAAAGAGCCATTTAACTTAAATAACTGAATGCGGCCCAAATTGAAAGCTTTTAGAGTGTATTAGTACTATGTCATCTAATCTAACTTGTATTTATTGTAATGTATAGAGGTTTGCTTGGGCATATTCTTAAATGTAGAAATGTATACTGGTTGTTAGATACTAATCGCTATCTAGGATACTTGTTCATCCTAGACAAGTAAGATTTACACTATTCTTACTTTGAATTTGTTACTCTTATTAATGTCTAGTCACCAAGTAGGAAAAAACTTGGTTCATCAAGATACAGCTGATTCAGGAATTGGAATGTGTCAATTACCCTCTTTTTTCTTGGAATTCGACTGAGTTTGGAACTAGACTTACTAACCACAAATGTGAAATTCCGAGTTCAATTTTATTGGTTGAGCTAATAAGGTTTTAAAATCCGATCACTTGATTTGTGATAAAAATATGTATACTAGTTCTATTATTACCGATATATATAAACAACATGCTTTAAATTTTCTCTATTATTGCAACGACAGTCAAGCACAAGATGAGAGTTGATTTTATTGTTTTACTAGCAACATTGGAAACTAATATGCCTTGCGATTTTCTACCACGAAAATCACAAGTATGGAAAGAGCACAAAAGTGAAAGCTGGGATATAGTCGTGGATGAGGAAGCCTATTACGAGTAAGAACATGTTTTCTTATCAAATAATTTGCTATATTTGAATAGCTGGTCACAGTAGAATGTGCACGAAAACAAGCAAAACTATACATTTTTCCTTGTGGAGTTGGAGATTAACACCTGTGTCTGTGACTAAGGGTTAAACCTCATTATGGATGGACTGATGATTCAAGCCAATTGCTTTCAATAGAACCTCGAGAGAGGCCATCTGGTTTCTTCCCAAATCTCGATTTCGGGTCGTCTTCACTGCCCCCAATCGATGACCATCCATAGTTGCCTCCCACATCAGAATGAAGGACCAATCTACAGGTGTTATATTCTTTGTTCTAGTTTGTTCTGGTCTTGGAGATTGAGAGAAAAAGAATGGATATTTCTTGGTTTGGTAAAGATACGTTGCTTCTGTCAACTTATGCATTTGTCCTTTTCTTCTTGGTAGGTTTGACAACTTTGCCACTAGTTAACCTGTGTAGTCTAATTAATAATTGTCTCTTTGTTCCATTATCGCAGGTTTAAGTGTGCAAGATATGTGAATGTGGCCTTCAACATTGTCAATCCATTTTAAGGAGGATATTGACAAGAATTTTGCTACTCATTTTGCTATTGAAATGCATTGTAGTGTATTTTGGTTGAATCTTCTTATTGTTTCAAATATGAACTCTTCATTAATGGGATTCTAAGCTTTGAAATATTGTATATTATTACCACTCACAAGGTGAAGTATGTGAATAGTGTGCTTTCTTCGATAGAAATGGATTCTAGAATGAATCTATTTTAGCTAATTTGTGCTATTATATACATATAAATCTGTGTAATATAATATTTATTAACAAAAGTATTAATTTATTATAATAATATGTAGATAAATATTTTAGATTAATTTGTAAAATTTATTATAATAATATGCATGTGAGTGATCTTAAAAAAGATGCACAAAGTAAATTGTAATTAAGCTTATTTTTTTTACTCAAAAATGGTGGAGTTTTTCGACAAAAAATTATCTAAAAGTGAAAAAATGACAGAGAAAAGTATCTAAAAGTTTACACAAAGTATCTAAAATAATATATATGTTTCTAAGAAAATTGTTGAAAATGTATTTTTTTGATGCATCTATGTGTAAATAGATTTTCGACGCTTAGATTTTTGACATTTAGATGCGTAAAAAATTTATGTTTTTTTGACACATTTATGTGTAAATAGATTTTTGACGCGTAGATTTTTGACACTTAGATGTGTAAAAAATATATCTTTTTTTATGCATTTATGTGTATAAAAAAACTGTCGAAAATTTTTTTTGTGACACCTGTTTTTTTGACGCTTTATGAAGTGTCTAAAATTATTTTTAAGGCGTAAAAAAGGGTCTAAAATTTTCACCTTTTATGTCTAAAAACTTCATATTTTGTTGTAGTGATAAACATCTACAGAAGGAATTGAATTTCTATTCAATAATCCAACTTGAGCGGTCTCAAATTATGGTCTCAGTTTCATCAAAAACTAATCTCACTTACTTTCTTTGTGAACCACTTGAAGGCTAGGTAAAGCCTCTTTAGATACCTTAAGGTAGATAAAACCAGAATAATGTTGCTCTATATTGAGATTACCTTGAATGAAATTATTCATCTTGAGTAAAACGTATCGCAATATCATCATGATGGTAAATTCGCTTCATATAATTCCACATATTCTTAGATGTACCAAACGAACACAAGTTGTTCACCATATGACCTTTTATACATGCTCAAATCTAAAAAATAATCCAAGCATCCTTTATCTTCTATTAGCTAAGTTCCTTCTGTTAGTTTAAACCCTTGCAGTTAATTTATTTTGGTTGTAAATTTATTATGACATTTTTATTATTCAATAAAAGACATTCTTTATCTTTATGTATTTGTTAATTATTTAATTATTAATCATAAAGATAAAATCCATGGAATAATTATTATACAATTAGAAATTATAATGCGATTA
>JANZXR010000003.1:6205710-6265950 GCA_027575705.1 Erythroxylum echinodendron
AGGATAATTCAGTTGGTAGTAATTGGATACAGTATGAACCATATGTAGATAGTTGAGTAAGTCAATATAAGATTCGTTACTCTAAAGTAATTAGAGAGAATATTCTACTGTTCTTGATTGGTAATGATTTATAGAATTCTCTGGCCAAAGAGAATTGACATTTGAAAAAGATGTTTTCAAATTTCAATTATAAATCAATTACTAATTAGTAAGAACGAATGTGATTAGATGATAAGAGTAGACATTGTATCCATACTCTGTCCAATTAGAATATTGAATGACGAAAGAATTAAATTATACATTATAGCACTGCATGGACAGGTTAAGTCAATCACTATGACGTTCCTGATATTTGGGTAATCATGACTTGTTGCTAAACATCAATCATAATTTATGATTATGAATTGTTTAATTGGAGAATCAAAGGTAAATAAAAAGAAATTTTAATTTATCTAATTCTAATTGTGAATTATAATTATAATTTATAATCATTGCTAATTTATTAGGAATCTAATGGCTCACACATCAAAGAGCAATTTGTGAAAGAAAAATCAATTTAATTAAGTTGGACTTAATTATAAAGTTTGAGAAACTTCGGAGAATCAAATATGAGATATTTGATTTTATTAAAATCAAATTAATTGTAATTATAATTAAAGATATTTAATTTTAATAAAAAGACTCTTATGATTTTTTCTATTTAAACGGAAAAAGCTTTTAGAAGCTAACACTTTTGTCTTTTTCCTCTCAAAGCAGTTTGAGAATTGCTCTATGGATACTATCAGAGACTAGACGCTTAAACAGCTCATGATTAATCAATTGGAAAAAGTTTGAAAGATTTTTCAACAGGATAGCGAATAAGGTACGATTTTTAAAATCGTTTATATTTTATTCAAGTTTATACAATTATCGAGATCCGTTCGAAATCTATAAAAAAAAATATTTTTTGCTACGCCCGTAATTCAATTACAGTTGAATTCCAACGCCTTCTTGTCTGTTGGGGTAGGAGTAGTCCGGTCAATATGACTCCAAAGCTTCTTACCTTTTTATGAACATTCTAAATTGAAATTCTCATGCGACATAATTCTTTCGTGCTAATTTAATACCAAAGTCTCTTAAGACATTCTCTGAAAAACGTAGATTCAAAAGCCTCAACGAAAATTTGTTGATCAAGACATAATCAATTTTAAAAAATGGGCAAAAAACTTTTAAAAGAATAAGCAAAAGTGATAGTATTTGCTCTGATAATGTAACAAAATTAAAGAATCTTAAATTACACATTAATATATTAAGTAGTTTTTGAGTAAAGAGGATAAAATTATCATATTTTACTAATATATTAAGTAGTTTTTATAATATTAAATTACACATTTCATTAAATTTATTTATTATCTAATAATAACGATAAGTAAGAGGATAAATTTCTTATATTTTATTATAATTAGTGCTTTTAAATATATAACCATTGATTGTTTGATTATTAATACTAATTAATAATTATTGATTAATTTTTTATAATAGTTGCTATGCTTAGTCTTAATATTGATTAACCTTTTTTTTTTTTGCTATATTGACTTGCCAGACTCAATTTAATGCTAATTATTTTTTTAATCTTTTATGAATCTACTAGAGTTAGTACTAATGTATTTTTTTTCGGTTATATTGTTTCACTAGACTCAATATAAGCATTAAGTAATTTTTCTTATCTCATAAATCCATTTGACTCAATGTAAATATTGAATACATTATTGTTAATAAAATATTTAAAAATAAAAATGAGTATAATAATAATAAATAAATATTATTGCATTATTATGACATATTAATCATCTTGTTTATTTAATATTATTCTGTAATGAAATAAAAATTTGTTGAAATATTTAACTTATTATCATTTAAAATCTATATATATATATATATATTATGAATAGAATATAATAAATAAATGTAATGTTACATTTAAAAAAGCAATAAGTATTTATTTGTAGTTATTATATAAGCAATAATATATAAATATGATAAATTAATAAAATAACAATATTTTTATAATTTATTTATTAATGATGAAAATCAATAAATTTTATTATTTATTATTTACAAAATATGAATTATAAATAAAACAATAAATTAATTATTTTATTTATCAGTCTTAATTTTTATCATACTGGACTAATGGAAAACTTATTCTTATTAAAAATTAATAGATCTAATTAATTTCCAAATATATGAAATATTAATATATTATTATAAATAATAATTTATAAATATGATAAATAAATAAAATAAAACAATCGATCGATCTATCTATTTGACAAACGTCACACTTGTCGTTTGTTAATTTTTTATCATCTCATGTCACATGGTTGTTCACCTTAATTGTTACGGGTTTAGAAATTGTCACATTTAAGCAAAATTAGCGACACATTTTAATGAAAAGATTAATTTTTTATAAAATATAAGCACCAATTACTTTGGTGAAATTTACAAAAATAAAATAAGAAGTATTTTTATTTTGCCCCGAGATTGATATCTTTTTGGATTGTTGGATTTCATATTAAAGTCTAAAATGTCTTTTTGAATAAAAAAAGTAGTCAATGGAAATAGAAACAATGAGATGGAAAAGATTTTTTAAAAAAAAAGGAAGAGATTTAAAATGATAAATAGTAATTTAAATTGCTGATTATACTAATGATTAAAATTGTGAATATTACATTTACGTTTCGAACTAATATTATAATAGTAATCGCCTTACTCAAAAAAAGTAGAAGGCTTTTCGTTTTGCAGGAGTTTAAAACAAGATGTAATGTACACATTCTTTCTATTGAGATGTCAAGTGTAATTAGAAATTTTACGTTGAAAAATGATAAAATTAATAAAAATATTTAAGTAAAAATAACTTATAAAGTTAATGTTTAAAATTTTTTTAGTTAAATTGCAGTGTCAAGATCTACGGAATATGTTCTCGTCATTAGGCCCATAAGACTCTCCAATGCGAACGCTTCTTTTTTATTATTATTACCGTAATAAGTCAAAAGTGCAGAAGTAGGTGAAGGGAGAGATTGATGCAGTCACAGAAGATTTGATGAAACAAGTGGGCAAGTAGCTCCAAAATTTTGTAACTTTGACCAAAGACTATGTGATGCTTCAAAAACAACAGGCCACGAGCCTTCGCCAGCAGAAAAACAGGCAAGTCATTGGATGAACATATAATAACAGGTCAGTCAAATCACACCTTTTTCCTCCCTTTTCTAGACGATTTATAACGGAAGAATCCGACCTATTTATTAACTCTTCTTCTTCTTCTTCTTCCGCTTCTTCATGACTTTTAAGACCCCTTTCCAACCAATATTCAAGTTTCTATCACTCACTTGCATGCATTAGATATATACATATACACAGTATGTATGAACTCGTCAAGGGTACAAGCTAACTTATACCTAATGTACAGTGATGTGTATTTATTAATCTCATTCGCAATTACATCTTGATAACTCCAAGGTTTGGGTTAAAACGAAAACGACCGTCAAGGAATATTCTGCTATCACGCGCCTGACGCTTATTCACTTGGCTTAGATAAGTTAAAAATAGATATTTAATCAAGTAATGAGTATTCCTCCGCCAACCAAATTGTAGTCGATAATTGAAAAGTGTTAGCATTTGGATGTCGTCTAATACGTAATTAGTGGCATCCGATTTCTATCAAATCAAGCAATCAACTTTCTAATCACGCCGTCCACTTGTTTAAAAGGTTAATTCTTTAAAAATGAGTAACTTCGCTGTTCAAGATATCAAAGTCTTTTTCAATGTACGTTATCAATTGAGTGAAGCAAAGAGCCATCTAATCCTAATTAATCACAATTGTAAGTCAACTGCTTAGTTCATCTCAATCAAAAGAAAGGGAATGAGAATGAGAATGAGAGGATTAAATATAATCTAAATTACAAATTAATTTAAAATTTCTAAGTTTTATGATAAAATATTAAAAATTTTATTTTTATTAAAAGAATTCCTGAACTTTTGGATTATATTTTATAAATCTTTTGATTTTTTAAATAATAAAGCTTATATTATACACTGAATGTTTATATACAATTTAAAAATTTTGGGAATTAATATATTTTACTTCAAAGTTTATGAACTTTAAAAGATTATTTTCACTAATTATTTATAATACCCTTAAGTAATTACTATGTAATAATTAAAAGTGCATGCAATAGTATTTCAAATAAAAAAAGATACACTAGACAGTTGTCAGATTAATGCCAAGTAGAATACGATTAATCAAGTATAGGCTACACAAATTCTCAGTAGTTTACTTAAAAAATGAACAAGTCGGGCATTTCTAACCCGTCAAGCGAAATTGGCATTTTTTCAATTACGATTGACTAAAACTAAAGTTTTATTAAATGGCGTTTCCAATGGGTAGAGATTTAAGAAGTCTTCTGAATTCTGATTTTAGAGGCTTTGAATATGACTTTATAACGTGCCTCAAAATATTTACATGTTTTAAACAAAATATTGTATTCATACACGGATAAGATAACTGACATTAACTGCTGCCTTTCTTAATTTTTTCTTACATAATGGCATGTAAGTTCAACATTGGACATAATAAACGTGTGGATGGATAACATCAAAATTACTTTTATTAAGTCATATAATTAGTCAACAAAATTAATGAATATTTTAAATAATTGTTAAATAAATAGATATTTTGAAAAATCTCACTCTTACTGTCCATTGCACATGTAAAATGTGACCGAACCCGGTACATAAAGCTCTCCATTTTGAAAAAATTTAAAGAGAATGATCGATGTATGCAACTTTTTCCTTGTATTTTTTACGAAAAGGTTGTTTATGTGATTGGAAAGTATGACATACTAGTCACGAAAGAACTCTAAGGCTTCAATTTAGTTTTTTATGCCATTATTAAATTTTATTAAAATAGATATAAGGGTTCATCATTTACAGCAAGTCAATATCTATGAAGTCGTGGTCATGAACAGGACAGAAGAGAAAGACGGACGTGTGTTTAAGCAGAAAATCGTAAAAAGTAATACAAATACAAATTTTGAAGGTCCGTTTTGACCGCTAACAACTCCATTTACCCTTCATTTCATACCATGGTTTCGATGAAGATTCCAACGCGGAGAGAATTCTATTACGAAACAAAAGTGAATTATAGACTTTGAGATGTGACAGGTGATTATAATACTCCGTTGAATTTTATTGAAAGTTCAAAGGAAACCTACCATCTACCACATATATATCTGCATCAAAATTGGTCTGTACAATTTCCATACTTGGTCTTCGCTTCTCCACTGGTTCTGGTTCTGATTCCGATTCTTCTCTTCAACTAAACTTCCATATATATACCATTTCCGGTTGTTTAACATCATTGTATTAGTTTCAACATCAGAAACATGGAGGAGGGGAGAGGAGTGCATCATCATTTTGATAGTAATTCGGACACAGAAAGCGTAGCAAGTGACCGGACAGCGTTTAGCGGACCATTGGTTATCGGAGGTGGAGGAGGAGGAGGCACTTCCTACAAGAAACGATCTTCCAAGAAGAGCGCCAGGTTCAGTGACAACGTTGTCACCAGCATCAACACCAGCACCACCAAAAACAACGACGACGACGACGATGCCTCGTCCTATGTAGAGATTACTCTGGACATTCGTGATGATTCCGTGGCGGTTCACAGCGTTCAGACAACTGGGCATGAGGATCCTGAGCTGGCTTTGCTGGCTAAGAAGACATTGGAGCGAAAGCCTTCTGCTTCTTCCTTCTTTCGGACCACTTCGTCCCATCTCAGACAGGTGTCTCAACGTTTTACGAAAAACCTGTCGAGAAGGCACTCTTCTGCTGCCAGACGTTTCGATAGGACCAAGTCAGCCGCCGCCCACGCCTTGAAGGGTCTCAAATTCATCGCCTCCACTACTTCCGGAAATGGATGGGCGGCAGTCGAGAAACGCTTCCAAAACCTTACTGCTTCTTCTAAAGGCCTCCTACCCTCATCCTTGTTCGGCGAATGCATAGGCACGCACTCACTGAATCCTGATACATTGAGAGTTATTCCTACCTTATTTCTCTATTTTTAATGTTTATATATGATATGAATTACAGGGATGAATAAGGAATCAAAGGAATTTGCGGGAGAACTATTTCGTGCACTAGCTCGTAGAAATAACATAACCGGTGATTCCATCGACAAGGCTCAGCTTAAACAGTTCTGGGATCAAATATCCGACGAGAGCTTCGACTCCAGGCTTCAAACCTTCTTCAGCATGTAAATCCATAACTTTGATTATTTTCAATCGCGGTCTTCTTTGACATAATTAAATGACATATATTTGTAAGTATCGAAACGTTGCTTCCTGTAAAATAATCAATAATTTAAGTAGTCGATAATATCCATGCAGGGTCGACAAAGACGCTGACGGAAGAATCACTGAAGAAGAAGTCAGTGAGGTTGGTATAGTTGAGAGCAAGTCAATAGTTTAGTCTGATTGGGCTTGCTCCTTCAAACCATTTATTTTACAAGTCAATTAATTCAACTCTTTCAGAACTAACACTGACAGAGTCGTATACTTCTCAGATTATCAGTTTAAGTGCTTCAGCGAACAAGCTTTCCAACATTCAGAAACAGGCCAAGGAGTATGCAGCACTTATTATGGAAGAATTAGACCCAGATAATGCTGGATACATAATGGTAATTGTTATATAAACATTTATAGTATTACATAAAAAAGCAAGAAAAAGATTGACTCTGTTCCTGACTGCTTTTGATGAACAGATATACAACCTGGAAACTCTTCTGTTACAAGCACCTAACCAATCGGTGAGGGTTGGAGATAGTAGAGTTCTGAGTCAGCTGTTGAGCCAGAAGCTAAAGCCAACACAGGAGAACAATCCATTGAGGAGATGGTACCAGAGTGTGAAATACTTTCTGATGGATAATTGGCAGAGGGTGTGGGTTATGATGCTGTGGATGGGAATTGTAGCAGGCTTGTTTACTTACAAGTTCCTGCAGTACCGTAATAAAGCTGCTTACGAAGTAATGGGCTATTGTGTTTGTGTTGCTAAAGGAGGAGCAGAGACTCTTAAGTTCAATATGGCCTTGATTTTATTCCCAGTCTGTAGGAATACCATTACTTGGCTCAGAAACAAGACCAGGTTGGGCGTAGCTGTGCCTTTCGATGACAATCTAAATTTCCACAAGGTACGGATTGATCTTATGTTTTGTTTATAAGTTTGCTTTGGACGATAGAAACTAATATGAGTATCATATGGCACGTTCAGGTGATTGCAGTTGGAATTGCCATTGGTGTAGGACTACATGCAGGAGCTCATTTAACATGCGACTTCCCTCGATTGCTTCACGCAACAGAAGAGGAATACGAGCTTATGAAGCCTTACTTTGGGGAAGAACAGCCTTCAAACTACTGGTGGTTCGTGAAGGGAGTGGAGGGGGTCACTGGAATCATAATGGTGGTGCTAATGGCAATAGCATTCACATTAGCCACACCTTGGTTCAGGCGTAATAAGCTTAACCTCCCCAAACCACTCAAGAAACTCACCGGCTTTAATGCCTTCTGGTACTCACACCATCTCTTTGTCATCGTCTACGCTCTCCTCATTGTCCATGGCATCAAGCTCTACCTCACCAAGCAATGGTATAACAAAACGGTGAGGCTTGTCTTTCACTTCCATACTTACTCCTTTTTGCTTCTGTTCTGCATTTTGCTGATACAAAATTCTCTGCAGACATGGATGTATCTGGCAGTGCCCATTGCCCTTTATGCATGCGAGAGGTTGATCAGGGCTTTTAGATCAAGCATCAAGCCTGTTAAGATTCTCAAGGTAATTGATAAAACTTGAAGAATACAGATACGGTTTTTTACTACTGAGTTGATTGATCTTCATACATCTAATGAGTATTGTGTGTCCATAAATACTTCAGGTTGCGGTGTACCCAGGAAATGTTCTTGCATTGCACATGTCAAAGCCTCAGGGTTTCAAGTACAAGAGCGGGCAGTACATGTTTGTCAATTGTGCGGCAGTTTCTCCCTTCGAGTGGTACGCACTTCATTGAACATACATATTTTAGCTGTTATATGAACCTTCAGGTCTAACATTACTGTGACTAATTGGTACGTACTTAACATGAACAGGCATCCGTTTTCTATTACCTCAGCACCAGGAGACGATTACCTCAGTGTCCACATTCGAACATTAGGTGATTGGACGCGACAGCTTAAAACTGTTTTCTCCGAGGTTTGATATGACATAACATGCACTTGTCCTGATCAAGTTACAGATCATACATCAGTTTCTCAAATTTAATGGTTCAATCACAGGTATGTCAACCTCCACCTGCTGGAAAAAGTGGACTACTCAGAGCTGATCACATGCAAGGGGGGACTAATCCAAGGTAATGTGATCGTGATGTCCAGTGTTGAGCACTGAATTCTTTTATGTATATCGTTTCTGTTAAATGAGACGAGGGATGATTGGCATGCGTTCAGCTTTCCCAAGATAATGATAGACGGTCCATATGGTGCACCAGCGCAAGATTACAAGAAATATGATGTGGTCCTACTGGTAGGATTGGGGATTGGAGCCACACCCATGATCAGCATAGTCAAGGACATCATCAACAACATGATGAACAAGGAAGAATCAGATGATCGATCCATACAATCCTTAGAGAATGGGAGTTATGGTGTTTCTACTACTCCTAGGAGCGGCAGTAACCATAAGAACAAGAACTTCAAGACAAGGAAAGCGTACTTCTACTGGGTCACAAGAGAACAAGGGTCATTCGAGTGGTTCAAAGGGATAATGAACGAAGTTGCAGAAATGGACGATAAAGAGGTGATAGAGCTCCACAACTACTGCACAAGTGTCTACGAAGAAGGTGACGCCAGGTCAGCTCTCATAGCAATGCTTCAGTCTCTTCACCACGCAAAGAACGGTGTGGACGTGGTCTCAGGCACGAGGGTGAAGTCCCATTTTGCCAAGCCTAATTGGAGACAAGTCTACAAGAAAATTGCTCTCCATCATCCTGAGTCTAAAATTGGTGGGTTTCACCTACTCTATCCACTAGCTAATGTCATTAGTTGCAATCAGCTGTCATTCATAACACGTGTAGCTAACTTTTCGTGCATGTTATGCCTATATTCTAGGAGTTTTCTACTGTGGGGCACCAGCACTAACGAAGGAGCTAAGGCAACTAGCTTCAGACTTCTCCCACAAGACCTCCACTAAGTTTGATTTCCACAAAGAGAACTTTTAAGCAGCAGATTTGAAAGATTGAAGATATTAGTATATATAGAGAAGATGATGATCATTCAGACTACTATCCCCTCTATTCCATGTATGTAGCAATGGGCCATGGAGCACTCGAAGAAGAAGAAACTACGGCGAATTCTGACCAAACTAACATGCTATGTATACGGTGTTGGTTGGTCATTTATTTCTAGAGCAATCAATTCACTCTTTATTCTTTTTTTCTTTCTTTTTTCCCTTTTCAAGTTCTTCCCTTTATCCATTAAAAGTGTATTATTTTTTGCTCTTCTTATAAGTTCAGTTAATGTCAAGTGTAATAGAAAGTCGTGTTTTAGTGATAAATTCGAAATTTTAGCTGTTGATATTAATAGAATTGTATGTTTTACTAAGGTGCTTATTGTATTGGAAACTTAGTTTCTCTATAATTATATACCAAATCTTAATAATCACATCGAATGTGATATGAGGAAAAAACTAATAATGATTTAAGTTAATTGCTTAAACGTATTCTATGGGCCTACACATATATACATATGTACATACACTATCGTTTATAACGTTTTATCGGTCAGGGATAAAATAAAGAAGGGGTCCTTGTGAGAGTTAATAACAAATCCTATTTTGTCCCATATTATTTTTTACGAGAATTAAAAGTGGAGCTTCTTTTGCCTCGTTTTGTTCTTCATAAAGGTCACGAATGAACTATATTTTGTCTCATTTTATTTTTTACGAAGATCAAAAGTGAGTTCTGGATAAGTATCTTGTCTGTCCTTACTCAGAGTCGAACTTAATTATATGTAACTCATTTAAAAATAACGTTTATACTAATTAGGGATAAAATTGTGTACTAATAAATTTTCTTGTATGCTTCATATTAGCAGAATTTCTACTACATGCTGTTGTTGTTATAGTAATATATACATATAAATAGAAACATTTCTTTTGTAGATAATTCAGCCAACTTCCTTTTCATATCTGTTACAACAACCGCACTACAACATGTGTTATTAGAAATACTGGACATTATTACTCGTTTTTCTTAAGAATTTCTAAATTACTTTAATTAATGACTCAATGAGTCTAAACATTGATTAATTCTTCTTGGAAGTTTGTTTAAAAAAGGAAAATCAAATGACCAAAGCAATCAATACCCATTTTTTAATTTTTAAGATGATGAAGCTTTTCCCTTCAATAATTTCTTAATATTATTCATAGTTAGTAAAAGTTCAAATGTGGGTATGCATATATAACTATGTATAGGTGGTCCATCTCAACTTAGACCAAGCCTTTAGCCTACCCACTTACACAAAATGAAATTGCAATTGGAATTCTTCTTGGCCGCGTTTTGAGACATTGTTGGCATTTTCATCTTAGAGTTTCTAGTGAGTAATCATAGCCAATTTGAAGTTAATAAAATAGTCAGACTATGACATATAATGGCTTATATACTATGAGTGTTTTTCAAAAGATGCATGCAAGATTCAAAGGATACATGATCTTGATGTTATGTTTTAGTCAATTGTCTTCCTAAATCTCAATTGTTCGGTAACAACCCAAGAAGCTTCCGCCGTTGCGGCTTCTTTATACATGTGTTTCATTTACCAAATAGGCTTATAAAATAAAGCCCAACTTGGACATGTTCAAAGTAAACTCTTGTTCGGATCAAAGAAAATGGCATCCAAGCTCGACTTGAGCTCATTTTACAAAGTTGAACATAATCAAAACTTAAAATAACCTCGATTAGTGTAACTCAGGCTTCGTAAGCCAATTTTACTTCCAACTTTGTAAAATCAAACTCGAGTCAACTAATAGTTAAATACTTTTAAGCTTCAAGTTGAAATTAGATTATAAATGAACCATTGAATAATTCTTTTTTTCATTTTAATAAACGACCAAATCATAAAGTTACCAAATCATAAAGTCTTTATCAAGTAGTAAACTGAGTTTAAAAACGAAAATTATCTTTGAAAAACAAGGAATGAAGTCCATATTGAAAAATAGATTATTATACATGATTTAATGATGGAATCCTAATTCTACGTTTCTAATATAAAGTCAAGTCACGAATTTCGGTGCATAAAGTAGAAGAGTGATATTAACTGTACACAACTTTCTTTATATTTTTACAAAAAACTGTTTCAGTGATTTGAATTTGTGACTTTCCAGTTATAACGAGTGACTTTGACTTGATCTGGAAAAGCTGTGACAAATAATAATCTGCTGAAAATTGTTGAAATGATACTTATTTTTAATAAGTACTTATATATTTGAGATTGTTGTTTTGGTAACTGCTAAAATAAGAAAATGGGTATTTGACAAGTGCAGTTGCGGTTGCGATTGTTGTTGCTGAAAAAAGATAAAATGACTAAAAAGTTCATTGATTTAGTAAACTATTAATTGTTGTATAAATAATTTAAAAATACATTATTAGTCATATAAATTTAAAATTATAAATAATAAAATATTAAATTAAAATATAAATATAAATAAAATAAATTTAGTAAATAAAATATTTCATAAAAATATTATTAGTCATATAAATTTAAATTATAAATAAGAAAATATTAATTGAGGGTATAATGGAAAATAATAATTATCATAAGGTTATTAATGGAAAGTAAAATTTCTACTGCAGAATCACTTTTTTACCGCAACTCTCTTTCTACTTATTGATTTATTCGGTAGCACTGCACTTTCCTCCAACCTCTGATTGTTCGCCTACGGATCCAAACATGTGATTGTATTTAAAAACTACAATAAATAAGTAATTATTCCTATCATACTGTAGATACTAACGCAACATTTACCAAGCTTCTAATATGAATTTCTTTATTTTGTAGGGTTTGTGATGAAATTCAAGCTTATAACCATGCCAACACATGATTGCTAAGGTCCCAGTGCCCTCCCTTCCCTTCTTAACCCAAACAACAAAGTGATTTAATCCATTTAGGGTCAGACCCATCTTTAGGAATACAAACCCATAACAATCCTTACGCTTAATGTTTGGTCTGGTCTCTGTTTTGGATAATGCAGAACATCTTCACTTAGTAAAGCCCAAGTGTCCAATTATGGAAAGTGATAATTTATGAATTTCTATAGGGACGGGACGGGAGTCCCATCGTATTCCAACGTCCAAAGAGAGAGAACAGACAGTCAAAGAAGTCGACCATAGCATACATATATAGTATTGCATTTACTGGTCAAACATATTCATATTAGGCACCATTGGAGATTGAGATTGAGATTGAGACGGTCACCGTCTTCTTCACGGTCTTTGTGGGCTTCAACTTTGGGACAAAACACGTGCGCTACCAAAACAACAAACAGACTCCGTACTTGGACTAATAACAAACTTATGCCCCACCCCCACGCTTTCGTTGGACCCTTTTTTCAATTCTTTTTCTTAATAAAATTATTATTAGAATTAGGTTTATAATAATATTGTTAAAATACAAACTACTTCATAATTTCAAATATTAAGAAATTAGCATATTTTCATTTTGCTACCAAAATGGCAACTCTCCAAAAGCATGTGAAAAAAAAGCACGCTGATTGATGCATGGCGTTAGCGCCATAACTTGTGAAGTCTCACACGCCTCTCGCTAAAAACCAAAAGTTGCCAGCCGAAGACAACTCTCTCCCTCCCTCTTTGACTGGCTACTATTCTCAATACAAATATTATACTGTTTCAGTATTTCTTCTTGTTTCCAAGTTCCAATTTCAACTGCTGCTAAATGCTAACCCAAAATGGGATTCGTACGGTACAGAGTCTATAAAACATACACATGAATGAAATTACCATCTCCTCTCCGATCCTTCTCTTATCTTTGCTGTCTTATCTCTTCTCAACATGCCATAGTTGTTACTGTATGCACAAGCTAAGTTGAGTTTCCTAGTCATGGGGATTAAACTTGTGAATCTCCATATATTCCCTTGGTGTTTTCAGCTAATGGCCCACCGCTTCCCCTGCGTGCAAGACCAACACCAAGACCGGCCTGCACCAACCATCAAGCTCATCAACTCCGATGGCGAAGTCACCGTCTACCACAGGCCAGTTCGCGTCTCTGAGATAATGATGCAGTTCCCAAAGCACTTGGTGTGTTCTTCTGATTCCTTGTACATAGGCCAGAAGATCCCATCTCTTTCCCAAAACGACCGCCTTCAGCTCGGTCGCAACTACTTTCTTCTACCTAAACATTGTTTCCAGTCTGTCCTGTCTTTCGTCACCATAGCCTCCTTTACCAGTCAATCCTCCTCCCAAGCATTGAGAAATTCAAGAACGGCACTTGTGAAGAAGGCAGCTACATGTCAGCCCTTCGACATACAAAAATCTCCATCAGGGTGTTTAAGGATACGAGTGTCAGATGAGTTTATTATATGGCAGTTGATGGAACAAGGCAAGCTCAGTGAGTCAGAAGAAGAAAAAGATAACAACAGCACAAGAAGTAGAGTATGCAGTACTCCTCAATTACGGAGGGATTATAGTCAGCTTGTAGGGTCTCAACGATGGAAACCCAAGCTCGAAACCATTAAAGAGAAGGGGAAGAGAAGAAAGCTTTCGTCTTTCGGAATAAAGAAGAAGAAGAAACATCTGTCTAAGGCCACCCAAAAAGCTCAAGTCACCCAAAAGACTCATAACAAGATCACTTCGGAGCATCAACATCACGCCACATCCGTCAAGCCTTCTTCCAAATCCAAAATCAAGACTACCATCAAATCAAGGAAATGATACTCTTATAGCAGATTCAGGAGACGGAGCACTTTTAGTGTTTCCAAATTTTAACTTATTTTCTTTTGACATCATTTGGTGATTGAGGTTTGCCAATGCAGACCTGGTGTATGTTGTAAAATTGCTGGTAAATTAGTTAGATCTATACAAAATCGAAAGTTAAGAAAAGTGTGTAAAACTAAATCATGATGCTTTTGTCAAATCAGTTGCGTTATACAGCTCAATGTCTTGTTCCGAAATTTTCATATTTTTCAGCTTGGCAGCTTCAGCTTTTGCTTCACTAAGAGAATTGATCGATACCAAGAATTGGAAGAAAGGTGTTGCTATTCTCTTGAACTCATCTCGTTAAACAAATAATACTTACAAATAACAAGTACCTATGTCAAACCACTTTAGTTCTAAAAGAAAGATCGTTCTAAATATTGCAGGGCTATTCTTCATATGCCCAACCTTAGCATTTAGGATAGGATAGGAGGATCATCGTCTTGGAAGTCGATGCCTGATCACTCTCCGTTCTTGATCTAACTGAAAATTTGCTGATGAAAAATCTTTGCTTGAGAAGAATGGTCTTAGATCACTAATCCCACGTTCATCTGCCTGCATTAGTTGAAGAAATAACCAAAAAAGTCAGTATAATCTTTCATCTTGCAATCCGACCATCCAACAGAAAAATCTGGAGACTAAAAAGATTAGGTTTCCTGTACCATGCTCAGCAGATCGTCCACTTTCACATCAATATGGGTAAGCCCAGAAGTAGAACCCGAAATTAATTCTTCAAAGCGAAGCGCTTTGTTCACAAGCTCTTGTAGAAGACTCAGAAGCATTCTATTGTAATCCATCTTGTAAGTGATGTATTTTCTGAAACTCTGCATTGACATTAAGCCATGCTTAGTAAATACTTCAAAATGGCCATAAAATTATACTTATAGCAATAAGAAATCGTCCACTTTCAGTTGTTTGGATGAACACAAATGCAAAGCCTATTTGTCTAAACTGGTAGGATCGAGTAACTTGTGAATGAAAATGAAATAGGTCTAAAACATTGTTTAAGACCACCTTGTCTGGTATCAGTCGAGAGATAGAATCTGTAGCCAAAATGGGATAAATATTTTTATTTTCAAAATTCGAAACCAGAACAAGTCAGACACTAGGGTTGTTTAAGAAAAAAAAAAAAACTTCGGCCGATTGGCACATGTACATTGAAGATATTTGGTGTCAGAAACTAGCTTCGAAAACAAAAGCTAAAACAATGTGGCATTTGGAGGTGTGCATTCCCATAGAATCCTTTTTTGTCCTTTTCCTTTTTGTTCACTCCCATTCTCAAACAGTATGATAGGTATATTAGAAGTATGCCAAGGAAATATAAACAAACAGAAAGAAGGCTTATGAGAAAAGCATCCATTCTCTTTACCTTTTGAAGAGCTCTTTGCACGCCATACTTTTGTGTTGAGATGAATGAATTTAGTAAAACACCTATAGCCATGTCAACATCTTCCTCCGTGACATGCTGTCTGAGGTGCATTCTGGCATGTGCTTCAGACATTCTAATCATCGATTCTATGTGCCTCACTGCTATTGGAACTCCTTGTCCATGCTACATAAGTATAGTCGAAAGGAATATAGCAGGATTATCAATAGACTGCACGCCCATTAAAGTTAGTACCAAAGAGTAGAACAAACATCTCACCGATGATTCTCTTCGAAGTTCAGCATATACTTGTGTGAGCTTTTCCATGTCAGAATCGTGCAACCTCGGGAAAACGTTTAACTTTGCATATGTTATGTATTTCTTCAGCAAATCTTGGGAAATAATCTGGGACAAATTAAGTACTCGTGATTAAAGAAATAAAAAGAACAGGCCCATCTCTAGAAAATAAATGAAGGCTCTTGGGCTCTTAATTATGATACCTCTGGATCTTGATCAACTGGCCTGGCAGAGGCTTGAATATCATCCTCAGACTCATTCAAGGATCTAGCATCTATATTAGCACCTTTAGGTTGTGACTTGAAATGACTGTCAACTACAAACTTTGCAAGCATCTCATCTGATACTGGGTCAACCACATCCTGCAATTAGAAATTGTTTGTCTCACTGTTAACTTCGACCAAATGGCAGGCAATCAAAGAAGAATCAAGTAAGATAAAGGTTTACCTTAACAACGCAGAGGACATCAAAACGTGAAATGATGGGATCTGTTAACTCAACATTCTGTGAAAATGTCTTGGAGGAATCGTATCTGCAAAAATGTATTCGAGGGAATTGAAAGCATTTACTAACGACGTTCCTGCTTCCTGCTATTCATTTTTCTCAATACATCAACATTAAGTACTCATATACCTTCCTCCAATTGGATTTGCTGCAGCAATGACGGAGCAGCGAGCCTGTAGAGAAGTAACAATTCCTGCCTTTGATATGCTAATGCTTTGCTGCTCCATTGCTTCATGGATGCTCACCCTGATAACAGGTAAACACATCGTCAATCAAGAATACATTCCACCTCACTAATACAAAAAGACTAGCTCTCCAATTCCATACCGATCCTGATCATTCATCTTGTCAAACTCATCAATGAGACATATCCCCTTATCTGCCAAGACAAGGGCTCCACCTTCCAGCGTCCACTCTCTTGTCACAGGGTCCTTGTGCACTGCTGCAGTTAGACCAACAGCAGAGGCTCCTTTACCAGTAGTATACACAGCCCTTTGGCCAGTCTTTTCAACATACCTGAAAGAAACATCCTTCATCAATTTATTTGATCACTCCTAGTGGTCAAATGGTTACAGAACTTCTGGTTACAGAACTTCTCCGTTCAGTTCTTACTTAAGGAACTGGGACTTTGCAGTGCCAGGATCACCAAGGAGAAGTACATTGATGTCCCCTCGAAGTCTATGCTTGCCTTCAACATTTTTCTCCTGGCCTCCAAACATTGCAAGAGCTATGGCAGTTTTTATATCTTCATGGCCGTAAATTGAAGGGGCAATAGATTTGATAATCTGAAAATTTTATAAGAGGACAGTTAATAGTTGTTAAACAAAAATATTACAGAAACATGGTTGATAGCAAAAAACTCCAGGTAACAAACCCGTTCTCCAATCCTTGGATCTTTGGCTAACTTTTCAATTTCTTCTTTGTCCTCTTGGGTAAGTTTGTAAGCAGAAAATAGATCCTGTTTCTTGGTCACATAGTTTGCTTCAATCACAGTAGCAAAGACAGGGAATCCATTCTTTGTGTTCAAGGACAAGTCAAAGTTATTAGTGTAAATTCCAGTGGCCTCCTGATACATATCAAAGGAAAGAAAGGGATAGAATGAGATAGCTATCAACAAGAAAATGGGACAAAATTAGCAGGCTCAAGAAAAAAGGATAGTACAATCTCTTCTCCGGGTCGAGCACAATCAATCAAATCATTCAATAGAATCACTTCCTTGTATCTTGGAAGTCGACCTGCAGGCACGATTCCAGGGCTTTCTTGGAGTGTAAGTTTTTGATAGTTCCTGTAAACTGTCTGGAAAGATACATAGACCAGTGAATGAGTTAGTCCCAACCTGGCACAACTTAAGAAGAAGAAGAAGCAGAATCAACTCAACACATCCTAACACAATCAATCTCAATTGCTTAACTGAGGTTCAATTCAGCAAAGTAATGAACAGAATATCAAATCAATACTTAAAACTGCGCTTCCTCGAGTATTCTCAAGGTTTAGTGCTATAAAGAAAGGGCAATAAAAAAGTTATGAGATACTTCCACCTGCTCAATGTTGACAGTGAATGGTCCTTTAGATTGGCATTCAGGGCAAGAGCCAACCTTGACTTCGGAATATGAATTCTGAAAGAATGGTCCCAAAACTGCTCCGCACTTGTTGCAATCATATTTTACCTGTTGCAACTGAGGAAATACTCCAGATCGTCTAGTCACCACTCCTCCTATACGAATCATGGTGTTCAAGTGAATTTGCCTAGAAGTTCACAATCCATATGAAGAGTTAAAAATGTAAAGGAGAACTTCTACTCAACATAGAAATAGAAATTAGCAGAAAAACCACCTGATGTTCCGTATTTGATCATAAACTGGTAAGTTTGTCACGCGGACATAGATCTTTTGATGGATATTCTTATAATTAGGATGTAATTCAAATACCACATTTCTGGCAACTTCTTCCATAACTTCTAGGACAGATTGAGGGGCATCCGCAAGCCAGATGGCAATGTTGGGGTGAACATAGATAAATTGCTTGTAATCAATTTCCAAGCTACACTGATTGGCTGCAAGTGAAATTCAAACAAATAAAATGAAATCAATGGCAGAATAAATTAGACCATAACAAAAGAAATAAACTCAATTCTTCAATTTTTCTTTCACCTGACACCATCTCATTGACTAATCGCACATATTCTATATCTCCGTGTGCATTCTTTGGATTGACATACGTGAGTAAGAATTCTTTAAATTTCTTCCCAATGAAACGGCGCACTTCATCCCTTGTAACCCACTCCCTCAGTGTTCCTTGGACACGATACATTTCAAATTCACCCTCATCTCCTTCTTCATCCTGCACGACGATCTCCCCCATTGCACTCAGTTTATGTAGAAACTTAACATATCAAGGACTATTAGAAAATTTTGGATACCTCATAGGGGTAATCATCAGTTTGGTCGGTCATGGGCACATCATCCCTGGAATGCCCCCGTTGCGACCTTCCAGGGGAACTTTGCATGCCATCAGCATCATCAAAGCTTCTTGGCCTAAAATCTGCTCTAGACCTCTTTGAAGGCCTATAGTTGTCATCATCGGTATCTACAACCATTTTGTTTCATATAACAAATTTGCAAATTACTTAAAACACTCAACAAACAAACAAACACTACACCAAATTTTCATGTAACCATTGCAAATTACTGAGAACAGTCAACAAATAAAGCACTAGACCCAATTTCAAAAGACAGAAGTTTAACCATTGTCATGGAGGAGGTGTGGCAGCTTGCGGCTTGAAAAGCGCGCGTCACGAGCTTCAAGCTCGACTTCAGCAGCTCTTCGATCTCTCATGATCTGATCCAAATCCCTCTCATCCTCCATCGAATCGTCCAGCCCTAGCGACTCATACTGGTCCTGCTCGTCCATTCTCCGATAATCGCTGCACATATACAGCAGAATCTTCATCAATAACCACCCAAACCAAGCAAACTACACTACTACTACTTACTCCATAAAATTGTCGTTGAAGAGATCCTCTCCTTCCTCTTCTTCCTGGGGCTCTTCGGGCTCGTCTGCAATGACGTCGGGATCCACTGCGGCCTCATCATTGTCGGACGTGTTGTGAGGGATCTGATCGGTGTTAAAGCCGGCGGAGGTCGGCGATTCCGGTGTTGACGGCGACGACATTTTCCCTCCCTTTTTTGTTGGTACAGGAAATGGTTTGTTATCGTTAGGGCATACGCTTCAAGATCTAAAGACTAAATGCCCTTCCCTTCCCTCCACTCTTTTGGCGGGAAGTTTTGGCGCCAATTTGGCTGACGTGGCTCCCCCGATCTCCTTCCTTTATTTATTTATTTATTACTTATTAGGCCTTGGTTTTACCGTTTTAGGTTACTGTGGGCTGAAATACAAAAAGCCAAGAGTTTGGGGCCTGGAGTGGAATATGTAAACATTACGTTCCCCATTTCAGAATTAATAAAAGAAATATTGATTTTTTTTTCTTGTAAGGGAGGTCACAACCTAAGAAAAATAAAGCTATCGCCTAGCTCGGGGATACACCGCCCCATGGTTGTCCCTGTGAAGGGACTCCAGAATTGGTATCTGAGGCTCCTGAAAGATGTGTAAGCTTGCACTAGTGAGAGCAGCTAGGGCAATCAGGATATCGACATACTAGTTCTTTTTTTGATGTACGTGCTGAAATTGTACCTTTTAATTCCGTAAAAGTAAGTCGCGAGTACTTGTCAACAGAAAATTATTATCATCAAGGCCTGTAGTAGAAAAAGATGGAAAGTTAAGAACTTAGTAATTATGACTTTTTTTATCTTACGAAGATTGGACATTCTTTTCTTTTAATTGCTATTATTTTTTAAAATTGTTGCTTGTATTTATGAATTTTATAGTTTTGTAGTCATTTTGGAATTATTAAAAGTCTCTGTATAAGTAGGGATAAGAGTGCATACTATTAGATCTCTTCGGATCTAATATCTTAGCGAGATTTCAACTAGGTATTAACGACTATAGTATAATCTTTTTCAAAATTCGTACTGTCTAGTTTCATAAAAATATCAAAGTTTTAATTTAAAACTAAGATATATTTTATTATTAATTAATTTTATTTTAACATAGTAAAATTTATAATTAAAATTAAATTTCTTTTTCTTTTTTTTTTCTCAATCAAAAGAACACAACGTATTTGATAAAATTAAGCACTAATTTTATTTAATTGATATCTAAATCATAAAAATTCCAAGTAAAATAGATGTATACAAAGGATACAGACATGAACAAATAACCAAGATTCCCTGTCCTTTGATTAGAGCAGTATAGCACAAGCAAGCATCTTAAAGTCCTCTTGCAAGCATCTCTTGATACCTCTTGAATGACTCCAGCTTCTGCAAACGCATCTGTTTATGGAACCTCATAATGAACAAGTCTGCTACGTGATCTATCTCATCTTCCAACTTGAAGTCTTCCCCTTCCTCCTTTGAGTTCTTCACCATATCAATTATCGACCCACCTGGGTCATCAAAATCTTCGTCGAATAACGAGTGCCTGAGATCAGGGTACTTGTCATCTTCTTCACCATCATCATATCCAAATCCATAACCATAAACGTAAGTGTCTTCCAAACGGGGGCAGCTCGAATCCTGCCCGTAGAGAATAATGGCTTTGTCATTGTCGTCGTCGTCTACTTCTTCATCGCTGTCTTTCTCACGCTGGCCGAGAATAGTGTGGATCTTGTTGGAGATTGGAGACAGCAAAGCCTTCTTGCCTTTGACCAGAGAAAGCATGACAAGGCGAGCTCTAAGTTCGCTTGTTTTGCTCTTAATACTCATGGACTTGGCCCTCGCTATGGAACTCAACAAGGAGATTATGTGCTTCAAGAAAAGAGAAGCTTTACGGATCTTCATTATGTTTATTGATCAAACAAGCAAGGAAGCAGATATTGCTTGACAGAAAACGTAGTAGCAAGAGTAGTTGTATAATTTGCATGAACGAATCGGGCAAGTCTTTAAGTTGGTCACTTATATAGAAATCGAAAAGATGATTCTTTTTGCTTTTCATATGTACTTTGGGTTAGTGGGGTGGAAGTGGGCTAAAAAGGGTCTTAGAAAACTTCGTGGCGCAGCAATCTATTGTGATTCGTCTTCTTATATTGGATGGTTCATGACTGAGCGTTACAAGAAGCAAGCGATAGATCTACTTCCGCGAGGAACGTGAAAGAAAGAAGACCTTTGTGATCGTTGGGTGTTCACCATTAAAAGATAATATGCATGTGCGAGCTTTTTAGTTGTCACCCAACAAAAGCGTGAAAAGCACTCTAAAATCTATCATGCACAATGCAACTTAAGAGCCCTTTATCTCCACTTTTCATCGAAGGTCTTGAGCTACATTTAACAATCTGTCATCATAATTACATCAGCCTGAGACATATTCTTCGTACGTAAACACTAGCTAATTTGATTGGAATGAGTCAAAGTTCTCAAGTATGGGTCAGATTTGATTTTATGTACAAATGGACCTACTTGACGGTACTCCATGTTGACTTGCATTTTCCACATTTATTACGCCGGTCGCGCTGCGGGGTGGAGTAGGTGATCGACCAATGAGGCAATGACCATGTCTTGTATTTGACATAAAACATCTCACTTTGTCAACTCAGAATCAATCAAATCGATACTGTGTAGTGTTCACTGTTTTTTTTTTTTTGTTAATCAGAAATGAACAGTATAAAATTACATGGTTAACCTAGGAAAGCTTATCCCAGATCGGTCCTCATGGAGGAGGGGAAGACACTCTACTGGTGCGGTAACAAGAGTGGTAGTTCCTAAGGCACAATTGGCAGCAAATTTTGCGAGCCAGTCTGCACACTTGTTGCCCTCCCGGTATATGTGGTGGAGGCGGACGTCCCAGTTGTAATTGAGTAGCGTAGTGATGCTAGTGAGGAGCAGGTTCAGAGAAGAATGTCGCTGAGCTGATGCGGACAGGAGGCGAACCGCTTCTTGAGAATCCAGCTCTAGTTCCACCTGTCGATACCCAAGATCCCAGGCCATGTGAAGTCTAGTTAAAACACCCCATAGTTCTGAGACAAGAGGGGAGTACCAGCCTAAATTCTGAACAAAGCCTCCTGCCAGTTCCCTTCGTTGTCGCGTATTAGTCCGCCTGCTGATGCTGAGGGGGGGTGAATGTTTGCTGGCACCATCCGTATTGAGTTTCACCCATCTAGGGGTTGGTGGGGACCAACCGATTGGTTGCTAGTGTCGGGGGCAGTGTCCTGGAATAGTTTGGTGAAATCTGTCCTTGGCAAGCTGTATCTGGTCGACATAAGCTAAGACGACATCGGCAGGGGACAACGGCCATAAAGCGTGGATGTCAAATAGTTCACAGTTCCGCCAGTTCCAAAGAAACCAGGACGCCACACCAAATATGAGATCCCAGGGTAAGCTGTTGAACTGTCGGTGCTGGTGTAGGTTCATGTGAATCCAGTCCTGGGCGGTCATTGTAAAAAACTCCGGTGAGAGAACCTGAAGAGGGAATCGGTGCCAGAGGCTTCGCGCTCGGGGGCAGTCTCTCACGACGTGCAGGGAGGTCTCGTCCGCACGACAGTGATGGCATACTGCAGGCGTGGTCAGATGTCGTCTCATGCGCTGATGATTGGTCAACAGACGGTGAGCGAATTCGTTGGGGGCTGCCCCAGCGCCATATGGTTTGCCAAGCTCCGCCAGTGCCTTGATCAGAATGATCCATGATCATCGAATAAGCGGATGCCGTGGTGAAGTTGTCGGTGCTCGATCTCCCCCATATCATCTGGTCCGGGCCTCGAAGGGGCTGGGGTGGGAGAATACCTGCAATGACAAGATCAACATAATAAGGAAGTAATTGTTGAAAATAGGGCCAAATCCAGGTACCTAAACTATCCACATAATGTGCCACGCAATGGTCTAGGGCAGAGGTGGGTAAGTCGACTAGGGTGTACTCATAAAGAGGGCCTAGATTTTCTACCCAAGGATCCATCCAGAACCGGGCTGTGGTGCCATCCCCTATTACCTATTTTAGCCCACGCAAGACGTGTGGCCATATGGATGTGATACTCCGCCATATCATTGACCCTCTCCTGGCCTCAAGAGTGGAGGGCAGGGTACTGATGTTGGGTTTATATTTCGCTGTCAGAATTTTGACCCAAAGTGTAAACGATTGGAAATGAGGGTCTAGCCTAACTTAGGAAGGAGGGCGTCATTTGTCTCTCTAATTTTACGAATGCCGAGGCCGCCTGAATGTTTCGGGAGGCAGACCGTGTCCCAGTTAACAAGGGGAAGTCTACGCTGGCCTGGAGAGGAACCCCACAAAAAGTTGCGCATGGTTTTTCCAGTTCGTCGCATAGCCTTCTAGGGAGACGAGTCGTTTGCATAGCGAAGGTGGGGAGAGCAGAGAGGACCGATTGGATAAGGGTGGTACGTCCTGCAAGTGACAGATGAGAGGCAGCCCAGCCTGTGAGACGATTTTGGACCTTATCGAGAATGAATTGATAAGTGCGTTTGTGGACCTTTTCATGCAACAAAGGTACTCCAAGATAGCGACTTAAGTCTGTGGTCTGGTGGAATCCCAAGTCTTGGCTCAGGTGTCTGGCCACGGAGCGGGGGACATTGTTTATCGAGAGTGGCGATGGCCGACCAAGTTCAGATTTTAAAAAGTTCAGATCTTCTTACTAATATAATCCTATCTTATTCTATTTAAGACAAAAACTTTATCGTTTTTTTTTAATTTTAAACACTCTCTTACCCTTATCAAAATGCACAGTTTATTAACTAAGTTGAACCAGCGAATCCCCTTTCTCCTCTATTCGTTTTCTTCGTATCACTTCAGAAATACCGCTATCTTCTCTTCGCTACCATGTTGCACGGCCGTGCAGTGTAATGAGTTTTCGGAAGAACAAAATTAATTAATACAAACTTTAACAAAAAAAGTAATAATTGAAAATAAGATTATGATAATGATGATGATTGTAATCGATAATTGTTTGTCATTTCTTAACTAAAATTTTTCGCTATTTAACTTGTTTGTTTATGCTAGTCTTTGAAACTTCATTTTCCTTCTGAGAGAGCAAATTAACTTTGTTGGTAAACAATTATAAGATGACAACAGTTGAAGAGAGATAATATTTTGACGGATATAATTTGCTGGTAAACTCAGTGGAAGATCAGGTAATAAGTTGACGATTTTCAAGTTTCTTCTCAAGTATTTTTTGTTTGTTTTTTTGTTAGTTATTTTTATTATTAGGTAATATTTGTTTTACCATTCCTCTGTCTCTAAGCAATTATTGAGAATGTATCATTTTGTTTATTTACTTTTATTATTAAATTTAATGTGGAGTTGAGTTGGAATTCATTGGTATGTAACTTTTTTGTTTCTATTTATAGTTTCTGTTTTTACATATACGCAAGTGATAATTAACGTATATTGTAAAGGTTGACTTGCTTAATATTTATTTTTTAATTTTAGGGAGGCATAAGCCATAACAGTAAAATTACAAAATAAGCCTTGTTAAGGCGGATGGAAAACCAGGTGGTCAAAATGAGAACTTTGCACTAAATGCACCTCAAAATCAGATATCCTGTTGTTGGCTGTTGAGTCTAACAGGGCATCCAAGGAACGGTTTGTTCTTAGCTGTTCAATCCAGTTCCCCACGACTTGCCAGGTATCGGTAGCTGGCTCCGATCGATTTATATGACAGCTGGAATCCCTCCTCTATGTGGTCGATGATGACGGAATGACAGTGGGAGGATAGGATCTTAGCTGCTTGTGCAGTAGTTCAGTGGTTTGGGAATGGACGCTTGTTGAAGGGGAACACCAGTCGAGAGTGTTGACCTCATTTAGTGGATATGGTGCCGCTTGAAGCCAGACATTGCTGGTCGGATCAGAAAGAGGAGAAGTAGGACTTAGATCAGTAGAGCGCCTAAGGGGATAGCGGCGGCGAAGATCTACTGGTGGATGAGGGAACACATGCAGTGTTGTTTCAGAGTTAGAAAGTCCCTTTTTGCCATAAGATCAGCATCTTGGTTTTCAGATCTGGGTTTATGCTTCCAAGATAATTCCCAGAAGGATTCTGCTTTCCTTCTAGTTAAGTTAATCAGAGAAGATGTTTGACTGTCGGAGAGTTCCTTGTCAGTGAGCAATGGGAGTGCTTCTTTCGAGTCTGTTACAACTTTTAGTTTCCTGAGTCCCATATTCCATGCTAAGTTGAATCCTGTCAAAATCCCCCAGATTTTTGCGTTCAAAGGGCTGCAGTGACCAATTTTTTTGGTGAACCCTGACACTCAGGTACCGTTGTGGTCGGCAATTATCCCTCCCGAGGCTGCCAATCTAGACACCCTACATACTACACCATCGGTTGAGAGAATGCTCCAGCCTTCCGGTGGAGATCGATGAATCATTGCGCCCGGATTTTGCCGGCCCGAATTAGAGGTATCAGAAAATCTTGCTTGGGTAACTTGTCTGATACCATGACTTGATTGAATTTGAAAGCTTCGATAAATCTCCCGAACTACTACGTAATTGATAAGTGCAATGATTTGATTGCTGTTGCCGTCCCTTCGAAGATTTCCAAATTCCTTGCATTCCATAGTAGGCTGCAGGTTGTAGTGAACTAGATAGGCCAAGGGATTTGTTCCTGCAAAAGGGACGAACGCAAACTAGTGAATATCCAATTCGAGCTATTCGTTGCATCCCAAAAGTCTTGTCCTAGTGTAGGATTGATTAAGTTCCATATTCTTTTACTGCGGTAGCAGTTGCGTAGAACGTGCAAGGTTGTTTCTTCCATTGAACATAAGTGACAAGACGGATCTACTGCTATCTTTCTTTTGAATTGCTTTACATTCGTCCAAAGGATGCCGCGAGCTGCCTTCCAGAGAAAAAGTTTCGATTTCTCTGGCACATTCAATTTCCAAATTTGAGGCCATTTTTGGCTAGAAATAACATCCTAATTACCTCATATAAAAGAGTAAGCCGAAGATGCAGTAAACTTCCCTAATTTAGTCCATCTCCATAGAAGCTGGTCCTGTCCAAGAGCTTGATGAGGTGGTGGGATGGCCCGTATCTCCATGAGAATATTAGTTGGAAGCATAGTTTGTAAACGCTCCTAATCCCAATCACCTGTCGAAGAGACATAATCTGAAGTTAGTTTGGATAACTCTGATACATGGATAGGGAAACTTGCCTGGTGATAGAGTGCATCCTCTAGATCTGTCCACCTATCCAACCAAAACCTGCAAAGGTTCCCATTCTTTATATTCCATTTCGTGCCGGTTAGGAATAAGTCCCAAACATCTTTTAGCCTATTGCAAAGGTGTGATCCTTTGACATTAGAGAAACCTCTTCTTATTTGGTCCTGGCTACAGTTGTATTTTGCAAGAAAAATCTGTTTCCATAGCTTTTGATTGGAGGAAACTAGATCCCAAGCCAGTTTGAGAATGAGGGTCGTGTTGTTATCTTTGGCTTTCCTTAACCCTAGGTCGCCTTTGGCTTTAGGTTTGCACACCTCATCCCACTTTAAAGGGTTGTTTGTTCTATCATTTAAATTTAAATTGCCTCCCCAAAGGAATTTCTTGTTAATCCTATCTATCTCGTTATATGTACCTTTGAGGAGGACTGTAGATTGCATCACATATGATGGGAGAGCTCCTAAAACACTTTGACATAACGTTAGCCTCCCAGCTAAGGAAATTTTTCGAGCATTCTAACTTGCTGCCCTATTCCTTATTTTTGTGACATGATCTTGATGGTGCACTTTCTTTAGTCTCCCGTTTAATAAGAGGCATCCCAAATAAATACCTAGATCAGGGACAGATGGTATCCCTAAAATTTAGCTCAATTCCTGTCTCAGATTAAGATCAACATTAGTAGAAAAAAACAAGCTAGACTTTTCCTTACTTACCATTTGACCTGAAGAAGTGGAAAAAATAGATAAAACCTAATGAATGGTAGAAGCTTGTTCCTTGTCAGCCCTTGCAAATAAAACTAGATCGTCTGCAAATAATAAGTGAGAGAGTGGAACCATTTGAGAACCAAACGTCAAGGGAATCCATCTGCCTAGTTGAACATGTTTATTGATGACGTGGGAGAGCCTGTCCATGCAAAGGATGAATATATAGGGAGAAACCGGGTCACCTTGCCTTACTCCCCTTCCCAAGGGAAATTGATCACCCACATGACCTTCCCATATCACACTTGTCGTGGCTGTGGACAGAGAGCTTAGGATGACTTTGCTCAATGAAGTCGGAATTTTCGCTTCTTCTAATGTATTTGCAATGAAATTCCAGCTTATTCTATCAAATTCCTCTGCTAAATCAATTTTAATTGTCATCCAACCTGTCTTGCCTTTAGAAACATTCATCTGGTGTATAGCTTCTTGGGCTAGAACTCTGTTCTCGACGATGCTACAACCTTTAATGAAGCTAGATTGCGTAGGCAGGATTAAATCAGGTATTACCAGCTTGAGACGGTTAGCCACCACTTTCGAGATGATTTTCGCATTTACATTGATTAGGCTGATCGGTCTGAACTGAGATATGTTCTGGTTGTTTCACTTTTGGTAGTAGAGTAATGAGCCCCTGGTTGATTTGAGGATCTACCAAGCCCTCCAAAAATGCCATCTTTACCATATGATAGATTGATTTCCCAACAATATTCTAATTGTGTTGATAAAAGCGGGGAGAAACCGTCAGGCCTTGATGCTTTGTAGGGATTCATCTCGAAGACTGCCTTCTTTACCTCTTCTATGCTTACTTCTTGTGTTAATATTCTTAGCTTACTATTTGAGATTGATGGAAAGCATCCTGAATAAGGATATGGTGTTGCACCTGGATTTAGGAGACTGGGTGAATCTGACTGGTATAAGTTTCTGTAGAAAGCTGTCACCTCCTTACCTATTACTTTCATATCTGAAGACCATGTACCATCTTTGAGCCGTAGAGTCTTAATCTTCTTTTTGATCCTTATCGGTTTGTGCACTGTGTGAAAAATCTTAGTATTCCTATCACCTTGCGTGGCCCAGAGTGCCTTTCTATTTTGAATTTTCAGCTCATACTCGTGGGTTGTGATTTCTTCTAGGTGTGCCCTAAGTTTTGATTCCAATTTGATAAGTCCAGGTTCGTAATTGATTGCCAAATTGTTCTGAATACCTGATAATCTTCCCAGTAGTCGCCTTCTTTGCTTATGTAAGTCTCCAAAAATTTCCTTCCATTCCTCTATTCTGTTTGTCATGATTGCTTGAGCTGTTTGTAGTTTTTCATGGTCCGCCAAACGTTTTGGAACCATTGTAACCATTTATCGTTGTATTCCCAGGCTGAAAGGTACTTGAAAGGTTTATTTGCCACAAGTGCCTTATCCGAAGAAGTAAATCTAAGTAGTAAGGGAGAATGATCCGAAGCTTGCCTGGGCAAGTGTTCAACGTGTATATTAGCGAAGGCATTTAGAAGGTGATCATTGCATAAGGCCCTATCAAGCCTTTCATGGAACCTTCCTCGAGCCCAGGTAAATCTTTGTCCCGTAAAGCCTAAATCCTTGATTGCATGAGAATGGATCTAGGCTTTAAATCTACTGCAACATGGTGAACTTCGTGCCCTGACTTTATCTTCCGAGCATGTAAAGGCATTAAAATCCCCCACTATGAGCCATTTAGAATCTGTAGCCCCCGTAATCAAAGATAAACTTTCCCAGAGAGCCCTCCTGGTTAGAGGTTGAGGGCTCCAATAAACAATAGTAGCCAATAGGCTAGTGGAATCATTGAATGTAATATGCATATGAATAAGTTGCCACGTGTGTTGTAATATACTGATTTTTATGTTGTTCTTCTAAATAACTCAAATGCCTTCCGAGAAGCCTATGGCTTCAACCCGGAAGGAATTCGAAAAACTTAATTCATTAATAATCTTTTGAGCTTCTCTACCGTTGATTCGTGGTTCTAATAGGAAAACTAAATCGACATTAAAAATTTCTATTATGTTTTTTAAAGCTGCTTTTGTTTTTGCAATGCCCTGACAATTCCAAGAGATAACGTTGTTCGTCATAATTAAAAATAAGTGGTTTGAAAAGTTACCCTTAAGCTTCAGATAGCTCTTTAATGTCAGATTGACGTGTATTTTCTGCTGTGACAGGCAGGTCTCCCTCAAAGTCATCCATATAATCCCCGTCTTGGAGTTTGTGGTCTATATTTTGCGAGGAGAATGGAATGGTGTTTTTGTTTTACCCCCAATATGTATTCCTTTAGTTATCTGCTGTGTTTGTAAATTGTGTCTTGGTCCTTAAGTCGTGTCGAATGAGATTCTGTCACTGCTACGTGTCCAGAGATTGGTTTATTGCCTTATTCGTTCATCCTTGGTGGTGCTGTAGAAATTGGATCAATTAAAAATGTTGTGTCTGTGATGCTTTGTGGCCAGGTAGATGTCGAAGAAGATGCCTGTTGAGCTGTAAAAGAGTGGTCTGTAATGTTTGCAGGTTTTTGAATTGGCTGTAAACTTTGTGTGTTTGATGGGGCCTTCTAGATCCACATCGCCTCAGTTTGTTTGGGAGCAAACTTCCTTCTTTTGGGCCTATCAAAAGGATGTACACTTACCTGGTTTTGGTGGGCTTCTTCCCTTTTCGGGCCTTTGTAGTAAAAAGAAGGAATTGGGTGCTTTTAAGTACCTCTTCTGGCATCGACCTCTTTAGTGTAACGGTTGTTGAATCTTCTTCTACCTGATTTTTCTGTTTCTAATATGCTGAACCAAGAGGATTGAGCAATTCACACATCCTTTCCTTTTTTATCTTGTGCGTGTTTCTCTTGATTTTTGTGCATAGTCTGCTAAATTTCTGGTTGTAATTGCTAAGGTGGTGCTAGTCTCCTCCCTTTTTTTCGGTGATTAACCATGGCCCGGGTTCTGACAGATTTGTATGGGTCGGACCTGAACCAGTGGATCCCTGGATTGTTGGTAAAATAGAGGTTGACCCGAAAAGTTCATGCATCGTCTTGCTTGACAGGGCTGAATCCGAGCCCTAGTTTTGTTGATTTTCTTTATGATTCTTCTTTGCTTGACACTCATCTGTGTAGTGTCCGTATTTTCCGCAGGTAAAACAGATACGATATAGATCTTCATAAGTAACCGAATATGGTGAACCTCCGACTATGACATTTGGTATTAGAGACTTCTTTAGATCAATGTGAACAACAATGCGAGTGAATTGACCTCTTTGTGCTGAGTTGCTTAATATTGACTTGTGGTTAAGACCTTCCAAAACATATTATCCATTTTATAGGAAGAATTTACTGTGAAACCTTTAATTCTTCAATAACTTTTTCTGTTGTAGGAATAATTAAGGTATGCATGGCAAATTAAAATACGTCGTAGTATTTTGTTAACTATCCTTTTTCGTTATATTAATAATTTTATCGGAAACAATACAATAATGGTAGTTCGTTTGTGAATTTGACAAGTGTAGAAATAGTAGGTAGATCTACTTCATACCGTCGTTTGGATTATGAAATTGACAAGGAGCAGCATAAGAATGATATTGGCATTGGGAATGAGAGTAGTAATATGAATTCAACTGATTTGGTTAGCAATGAGACTCAAAATATAAATTAAACTAATTTGGGAGTCAATGAGACTCGTAATATGAATTCAATTGATTTAGCGAATTCCAATTCAGAGGAGAATTTCAACAAAGCTCACTCATCTATTGCAAGAGAGTTAGTACCAAAAATTGGCATGCAGTTCGAGACGGAAGAAGAAGCTTATAAATTTTATTTAATTTTTGCCAAACATGTGGGCTTTGGAATAAAAAGAAGCAAAAGTCACAAGGATAAATCTGGTAATTTGATTTACAGGCTTTTTTGTTGTAGTGCTTAAGGTAAAAGGATGCCAAAAAAAGAGATTTTTATGTAAGAGGTCCACGTTAAGAAACAAGATTTAGTTGTGAGGTAAGAATGAAAGTTAATAGTGTGAAAACTGGAAATTTTCAAGTGATTCAATATGTCGAGGATCACAATCACTACCTTTCTAGTCTTAACAAAACACATTTGTATAGAAGTAATAGAAAGATATGTTCAGTTGCAGCAATGCAAATTGAAATGACTAATGATATGGGAATTCCACCAAAAGTATCCCATGATCTTATGGTGAGACAAGCAGGTAAGAGAAATAATGTTGGCTTTATTCCAAAGGATCACAAGAATTATTTAAGATCTAAAAGAACAAGAGACATGAAATAGGGAGATACAGATGGCGTGTTAGAATGTTTGTATAAAATGCAAGTTGAAGATCATTGAAAAATCGTAGGGGATAGTACGTAGTTTCGCAAACTATCCAATTTTTCGTAGTTGTCTCTGACACAAATAAAAATAAAAATCAATCAAAAGTGAAATAATAAATGATACCAGAAATTTAGTAACGCTGTTCGACACTCTTTTCCTACATCTATGGGGCCCTCACCTAGCTTAATACTTTCACCGAAGTACAATAGATTTACCTAAGACTTTACTAAACCGACACCACTTAACCCTTGACACTATCTCACAACCTTACTTCCCGTGAAAATTTTTTACACCCAATAACACGATCGACTCGTGTTAACCACAACAGATGATTTTTCTTTACCACTCTTAATAAAATACAATTAATAAAAATAATTAACGAACAACTCAAGTGATTAAAATAACTAGAAATAAAAACGAAAACACTTAAAACAAAGGAAAAGAACAACTTCTCAAAAAGTTAAGCTCCACTGAAATTAATTTAGAAGTCGTCGCAACAAAAATGGAAAAGCAATCTACCCAAGAGCCACTCCACAAATCTTCCCCAATTCAACTTCCAATAAATTAAATGGATATCACGCACCCCTTCAGCTATTTTTCAGAACTTCAAAACACACATATTGCCCTTTTAATGCAAAAATCTGCAGATTCACTTACCTTGAAGACCCACACACACATACGCAAAAACCCACTTGCCTTTAAGAACCACACATGCATATGTCATCACAAACCACAATCATACGCATATCCTTGAGTCTCACCAAAACCAGGAATCCCAAAAATCACTTCAGCTAATTTTCTTTTCACACACACATATATGTATGAGCAAGAACTCTTCCAGCCGTGTGTTCATTTAACATCCAATATCAAAACAAAATCCAATAGCAAAACATGCATCCACCATAGCCACTTACACTCCCACTATCACGAATCATCTGTAGGTGTATATCTCACTAACACCCACTCTCTCGTATGTTTTTAGAAGAGTGAAAATAATTCAAAATAAAACTTACCATAATGGCGTTAACCTTTTAGCCACTATTTTTACACAGACTAACTTTAGTCACAGTAAAGGACTTCCAACCTTACCCCCTTGCTCCTTCATACATGTAAGTCCATTTTATTCAAAATAGATTTTTCTGTCATATCCTTCATCAAATATACATCTATTAAAGATAAAATTTTATTCTATCTAGAACATTATCCAACTAAGGTTTTTGAATCCAAGATAATAAGAAATGTGCCAATTTAGAAAAATATGCCAAAATAAAATAAAATAGATATATTTAACATATATCTAACAATCCTAATTTCTTTTATTCCATTCAAATGGATGAAGATGATTTGATAACTAATATATCTTGGTCAGACGCAAAGATGAGAAATGACTACTTAGACTTTGGTGATGTTGTTTGCTTCGATATTACTTACAAGAAGAATGTTAAGGGTCGTTCACTAACTTTGTTTGTCGGAGTGAACCATCATAAGCAAACAACAGTTTTTGGTATTGCACTCCTATATGATGAGATTGCTCTTACATTTGAGTGGTTGTTCGACAAATTGGGCAGAGCCACGTGTGAGAAAAAGCCTACAACTATTCTTACTGATCAGGATGTGGTGATCGCAAAGGCATTAACTTCAAATGGCCTAAAACTCATCATCATTATGTATCTGGCACATTTATGAAAATGTTGTAATCCATTTGAGTGATTTTTCACTGGATTTTAGCTCATGCATATATGACTATAAAGAAGAAGATGAATTTTCCAATGTGTGGAATAAGATGTTGCAAAAATATGAACTTGAAGATAATGATTGGTTGGAACGTATGTTTCATATACAGGAAAAATGAGCTTTGGTTTATGGACGCCAATTGTTTTGTGCAAACATGACCACCACCCAATGAAGTGAGAGCATGAATAGCATTGTAAAAAGGTACGTGAGTTATTAGCATAACTTTTTACAATTTTTTAATCAATTTCATAGGCTTATTGATGATCGTCAATTTGATGAGTTAAAAGCTGACTTTAGAAATAATATAAGCACTTCAACATTGCCAGCACCTGTTCAAAATTTAAAGCACGCTGCTATTGTCTATACAGCAGAAGTGTTTAAATGTTTTCAAGATCAATGGAATCATTCTCATGATTCTAGTTTTCGTCTTTGCGATGAAGATGGTATGTTTTCAAAATATGAAATCACTCTTGTAGGGAAGAGCTATTCTAATATGGTCACTTATGATTCATCAAATGATAAAGTTCATTGTAGTTGTTGAAAGTTTGAGTTTGCTGGCATTTTATGTTCTCATGTGTTGAAGGTTTTTAACTCGACAAATATTTTGAGAATACCAAGTAAGTATATTTTGAAAAGATGGACATAGAAAGCAAAATCGTGGCACCTTGATAGTAAAAACTCCACTATCAATGAAAGTGAAATGGATCCTAAAATGTTGTCAAGTATAAGGTACACAGAATTGTGTGCATTAAGTATGCGATTGGTTACAAGAGCAACAGAGAGGAGAGATACTTTTAAATTGTGAAAGATCAACTTCTGAACATGTTGAAGATGGTTAATGAGAAATTGCAAGGTGAAGAAATAGTTGATAAAGAGAACCTAATATCACAACATGAAGAGTTGAGTCAATGGTCAAATACTAAAATTAATCTGATCAATCAACCTGACATTAATTTTGGTCAAAGGAATAACATAAGAGGTGTCAAAATAAAGACAAAACCTACATCAAGTAAGATATTGAAGGGTGGATTAGAGAAGAGTTCAAGGAAGAGAAAGAATGTAAAAAAAATGCAAGACTTCAACAAATACGGCAGATTCGACACTCATCCCCCTTTCCAATACTCAAGTTATATTTGTGCCGATTTTATGTTTTCAAAGCTTTAATGTATATAATTTATATATTGATAATTTTAAGTAATTTTTGCTTTAACTACTCTATTTAGGATTCTAAAGATAATTCCCAACATAGTTGTATTATCTCCAGCATACAACATCCCGTATTACATCAAGATCAGGTTAGCTTTCAGTAATTAATAATGTCGCATGTGTTGTGATACTTGTTTTGAACAAAATTTCCCTTTTTTTATTATGACAAATAGAAAATGCAACCACTTTCTGTTTCGATGGATTTTACAAGTTTAGTTTACAATCATGGAGACTATAGACCACATTCTCATATTCTATTTCTAATATTATCTTTTGGGCGTTATCGTTTACTAAATTCAAATTTGTATATTTTAACCATTTGAGTATGACAAATACGAAATGCAGCCAATTAGTATTTGTATGGATAACACAACTATGTTATACACTCATCATCATTCAGGAACAAATTCTCAAGTATTATTTGTAATAGTATCTTTTTATATTGTTTGTAATTTTTGTTTTTGTAATATATTATTAATCTTCAAATGATTTATTATATTAGCTCATTGATGCAGAAAGAAGTAAACAAAGTATTAATGTTATTACCCACCTTCAATGTGCATGACTGATTTACTTATAGTAATTTAAAAAATAATTTTTTCTTAAATTCAATTTTTATTAATAATTGAATTTCATGTTTATAATTTTATTAATTAATTAAAATGCATGCTAATTGACAAGCATAAGAAACATTTGATTTTGAAAATTTGGGAGAAGCAAACAATTAAGGAGTTGGCATTTCGAAGGAGAACTGTAGTTGTTATCTTTATGCTGAAAAGTTTTGTATTTGTAAAAGAGGAGTTTGATGTAAATTTAGGTGAAACCCGACTGCTGCTGTTAGCAGACTGCAGTTCATTCATTTACTGCAAAATATTTAAAAAACAACTTGTACAACATATTCTTATATGTTACTGCAATGTAATTCATCAACTGCAAAAATGTTAAGAAAACAACATGCAATTCTCTGGGTTTGTAATTCTGGGATTTTGGAAGATTTATGTGTTAAGTAAAGGCCGTGACTTAACTTGCATAGTCGTGCATGAAAGTCACTAAGTCACGATCGTGGCTTAACTCATACACGACCGTGACTTAACTCATGCACGATCGTGCATGAATTAATGAATTGCACGGTCATGTATGAATTAACCAATGAATTGCATGGCCGTGCGTCAGTGTTTATATATACCTTCTCATTTGTTATGACTTGGCCCTTTTTTCGTAGATATAATGGACAAACATCTTTCTTCCAAAGAGAGTAACTATATAATTTATTTTCAAAAATTTATTTGAAGCTGGCACTGGTATGAGAATGATACATAATTATTTTCGTATTGGAGGCGTAAATGCTGATTTACCTCGTGGCTCTATAGATAAATGTTTAGATTTCTTAGATTATTTTTTAACAGGTGTTGCAGAATATCAAAAAACTTATTACACCAAATCTTATTTTTTTTAGAACGAGTTGAAGGAATAGGTTTTGTTAGTGCAGATGAAGCAATAAATTGAGGAAATAAGGTAATTGGGTGGTATACTATATATATATATTTCTATATTATAATTTCTTTCGATGACCTATGGATTTTCTTATTATTTCCAATTGGACGATCCATTAATTCAATTAATAGAGGATTGTATATGGATAATTTTTTTAGATTTTTACTGGAGATTGGGAATAGATGGACTTTCTCGAAGACCTATTTTATTGACCAGATTTATAACCACTTTACCTACTTTAGCCTCTTCGCCAGTTGCTCGGGATTTCTGATTATTCTCTTTTTTGATGTTAGCAATGTATTGTAGTCAAATATCAATGAAAATAAATAATGTAAATAATAATTTTTGTAACATTCCATTCGATTTTACTAAAGCAAAACAAACAGCACTAGACAATAGACAACAATTTTCCCGACTAATAGTAAAAGATATCAACGATCCTTTGAACAAATACAATCTAAGAATTGGAAAGTCACAATACTCTATGAATAAGTTATTATTTGCATATTTAGCCAAAATCAACAAGAACTTCAATTAAAAGAACCATCAAACACTCACTCAACTCTTCATCCTCTCAAACATTTAAAGGTAGGATATGTATTCACTCATTGTTCATTTTATGTAAGACATCTACCATAAGCTTACTTACCAATTCAATCTGCACCACTCATATCAAACATAAACATCAATCCAAAGGTCTTTATTTAGGTTGTAATGGAGCCGAGCTAAGGGTAGGAAAAAGGAAAATTGTAGGATAAAAGCACAACACAAATTAGGGATTTAAACATAGACACAAGAATAAGCATAAAACACTCAATTCTTCCTCTCGCTTAACAAAATTAAAACTTCTTTTCTCTTCTCTTGTTTTCATTTTCTGCTCATCTTCTCTTCCTTCCTTTTCTTTTCTTCTTTTCTTTTTTCTTTTTGTTCATTTTTTCCTTCCTATTTTTCACTATATGTCATTTTTTTATATTTATGATTATAAAACAATGAAATCAAGAGAAGAAAAATATAAAGGAAAAGTCAAATTCTCCATAACCATACCCATCCCTAATACAATAGCGAACTATATATTATGAATTCTCACACTTATTTCATAAACCCAATTATACTCATTCAAATACTCAATTTGCTTTATGGTAAGTATAACAAAGACGATAAATAATTAAGGAAAAGATCGATATTTGGGTTTAAAGAAAGAAAAGTTGTCATGTTAAGCTCAAAGGGGGTTTGCTAGAGGTAAAATCATGGTAACCTTTTAAACAAAAGGGCTAAACCCTAATTGCCTTCATCATTTCAATATTTGCATAATATTGTGTGATCTGACCTAGTATCTGAAAGCAAGTTGTGGAGTTCCTTAATCATAAAAGAATACTCTCGACAAAGAATTACATAATTTGGTCTTTAATATTTCAAAAAGGCTTAAAATCTTACCAAATGAAAGGTGTCATTCATCTATCACAACAGGCCAACGTCCTTTTAAACGAAATCCAAGTCAATTAGTCTAAGCATGTAACTATACTCATTCACTCATATTATGCATTTCTAATCTATATTTAATTTAATTTAATAATCATGCATATCTAACTAGTAAATGGGAAAACAAACACACAAGACACAATGAAATGAAAGGGTGATCTAAGAGGTAAAACAACGAAAGGAAAGACAAAGATGAAAACGAAAACAAATTAAAATAACAACAAAAAAAAGGGAAATATTAGAAACATGATACTAAGATGGGTGTGGAGGTTGTCCGAAGCGAGCATTTAAATTAGCCATAAAGGTTCGAATCTCTGCCAAGCTAGCTTCAATGTTGTCGAGCGTATCATTTGTTTGTTGTTCAAATACTATCCATTCTTTTGTCATTGATTAATATTCCACGGAACTATATGAAGATGTTTATGGAACTATATAAAGATGTTCTATGGATATGTTAAGGTTGGGGAGGTAGAACATCTTCTTCTTCTGAAGTTTCCATTTCTGCAACTCTAGTTTGCTTTATGCTCGAAGCTTCTTTCATCTTATCATGGATAAGAACATATCGATCCCTTGCTGCCTGATAACTTTCATTGAGACCAAAGATTCAAGTTGAGAGTCAAGTTTCCCTAAAGTAGCTGTATTGGTATGAGTGTTGTTTGGGTTAGCAAGCCAAGATGTTCTGCAATTTAGGTTACAAATGCCCTAAAAACTATTTTTCTTCCAGTAAATTGGGCCACTTTACGTAACTACAGACTCAACCAATTACCAGTATTAAAGGGCCTCACATGTACCATGCACCACAAAACAAATAAGTCACTTTTAGTAATTGCCTCATTGCTATCTCCTATACCTAATATTGTAAAAATTAAAAACCGATGGACATAACAAAGGGTAGGGACCATGCTAGCAGATGCTTTAGACCGACTAGCGGCAAACACTTTCTTAATTGGTCAATTGTGACCAAAACTCGCTAGCCACAAATTCGTTAGGATATTAATTGAAAACAACATTTGGAAAGCCAAAAATATCATTAAGTACTTCTAAAGTGATATGATAATATGCATTCATTAATCGAAATTTAAGAGGTAACCCAGGCTCCTTATTATTAGTTTTACGAATTAATTCTAAAGTAGTAAGAGTCCGAAACTTTAATGTCAATTCACCATATGATTTTTTTTCTAAATTCAGAAAATTTTCCCAACTTATATTTCGCAGTAACTTGTGGACTCGATCAAATATTCCTAATTCAAAAATTGCTTGAGAATCTAAAAATCTATTCAGAATAATTTTACGATCCTTAAGAATAGTGTATCTTTGTTGGTGCTCCCTTTTTCAAAGATGAGGCACGGAGTACCTGAATTAGGCTCTTGTGGCGGAGTTAGTCTCAATTGTTTCATTCTTTGAGGCATAACTGTAGGTAAAGGCCGTGTTTGTGCTTCTACTAAGTTGGTTCGGTGGTTGCGGTGGCATAGTTGTGTGGAGGCGCTTATGTGGTGGCGACGAAGAGATTATTACCGAAGGGTGCTTATGTGCGTTTGTGAGGGATTATATTGGGTTGTAATTGGTAAGTCATAGTCGTGGGGAGTGCCCTTGCTTCAGCACGGATGTGACTCCCCTTGAGTCTATACATGCGTTGCACGGCCGTGCATGCTGCATGCTGCTCCAATAAATAGGTTAAATGCTTTATGATGCTGCTTCATAGTATTCACGCTTCATCGTTTTCAGATTAATTTACATGTTAGGAAGGAGGGGAAGAGAAGACAACGAGATTTCTGAAGTGATACAAAGAAGACAAACAAAGAAGAGAGGAGATCGGCTAGTTCGACTTTGGCTAATAATCTGCACATTTTGATAAGAGTAAGAGAGTGTTTAAAATTTTAAAACTACATTTTTGTCTTAGACAGAATAAGACAAGGTTATATTAGATAGAAAATTTGGACTCGACTTTAGGAGCCTTAAAAGTTTAAAAAAAAGAAAGGAGAGGCTCAAAAATACTGTATTTATGTCAAGCAACTTGGTGGAGTACGATATCATACAAAGTAGTAGTATAATTATGAATGCAATTGCCAACAACTACACTCCACCATACATGTCTATTCCTTGCCACTAACTTAGCTAAACATATGGAACTACTAATTCGCCCAACCACCAGGACCGCTTTGACCGTTACCATGACCTATCGACTCCGTTCTGCACCGGTAAGTCTCAGGAACAATTTGCAGAAATGGCGCTGTCAGTGGATGTGGATGATAATTATTCTTAGATACCCCATGACCATACCCTGATACAGAAGATGCCGGCACACAAAACATACTGATTGCTTCCTGTGTCGGAATTTGGTGATGATAATGATAAAACTCCGGATACGTCATCACTTCATCGGTGCTAGAAATACAAGTTATTGGTGGAGGAGTGATGTAGATGTCATGGAGAGAAGGATACAAGTTTGTTCGACCCTTATAAGGTGACTCAACATTTTGTATCTTTTCCGCATCAAGCTGATGATCGACCGATTGATTGTAATGACCTGAAGGTGGAATTCCTCTAGGCACAACCGGAGAATCAGTTCTCTTGTCTCCGGGATCAGTGTTATTCGGGTGAACCTTGTAGGAGAAACTCAAGACTCCATTAGGCCTTCTGTCGCTGCTTCGAACCTGATAGCTCACTGACCTTGTTAAGTCTGTGCCATTCGACTCCTTAATCAGATCCTTAAGCGGAACACAAACTTGCCCGATAGCCCTCTTACCAATCACGACACCTTCGCAACACAGATCGAATCTGAGGTAGAGATGATGAGAAGGAAGTGATAATGATGATGAGGATGAGATGGTTTTGAGATCGAAGTGCATGGTGGAATCGTTCCACTCAGGGCTTCCACCGCCTTCTCTGTCAACTGCCGTCTTGTGACGCTGTTCTTTCTTCTTCAGTTCATCATTGTAAATGGAGACAACAGCATACACCGATAGCTTCTGAAAAAAGTTGAAGGCTTTCAGATGTCTACATGACATGAGTGTCAATTCCAGGGACGTCCATTCTGCGTCACTACCCTTCATCCCTGTTGCTCGCTCAATTCTCTCCTGATATCTCCTTTAGATCATAAACTAGCATCACAGCCTATAATAGCAAGTACGTAAGGGATACGTTCTTAGTAGACTGACTCGGTCAGCAAGTCAACGGGTTGTTATGGTCCTACAGCGTCTATTCGAAGCTTCGGTTGTTGACAAATGCAAAGCCAAAGTCCTACGTGTATACTTCTTTGGGATATAATGTACATATAGTCAAGAGTAATACCGAACCTTGAAGTTGCGGTCTAAATTCTTGTCCTAGTGCTTCTAGAGCTTGCGCTTTTGTAGACAGTTTGAACTCGAATTTAAGGTATAGAAGTAGTCAAACTCGAGCGTTATGTCTCTACATATTTGATATTACAAACCTGTGAAAGCTTACTAAGAAATGGAGAGTCCATGTTCAATCCATTTATCATCACTACTTCTGCTTCCTAGACTTAGGGCCATCCTTCTTCCTAGTTCCCAGGTTGGAGATGTACTTGGAGGTCTTGTCACGTACAACAGATAACCATGCAACACCGTTGGTGACGTACTCACTGTTCTTGATTGAGTTACCCATCCGTTCTGCAACTCCCAGTTTTGTTCTGTCCACCGGCACTTGCCCTGTCTCTGGGAGCTTGCAATTACCCTTTCTCTCATCTATGACCATCTTCTGCATTCCATACTCCTCTGAAGGCACATCTCGCCTTGCCCCTCCTTGCACAGCTGCTAGACCAATGATGTTCGTCTCATGGTTCTGTTAAACGAGGGTAGTCATTATGCATGGTCCAACTGAATTTAACCGATCTGCCGTTGTCATGTACTAATGAAACTGAGCAATATCATCAGTTTATAGAAGATCAACAGCTCATGCATTCATCTAATCCAGCTCGTGGAACCTTGACGAACTTACTTAACAAATTACGAATATTAGTGATAAGATGTACAATTAACTGCATTTCTTCTTCCTGCTGAACTTGATATCGGAACATTAAGTTTATGATGTTTCATCTGTCAAATTTCTGCTCATTGAAGAATCAAAACAAATCTCAACTTGATATCTTCCTATATTTAGTTATACAGAAGCTGAACTTATAATTAGGTGAACTGTGTCTATCTAACTATTGGTTGACATGATAAGGTTGTTGGGGCAACTAGGAAATAAGCTTGAATGAACAATAAAAATCACTATAGAGTCACCATATCTTTTGCGGGTAGAATGCGAATCTGCTTGCCAGCCACGACACAGTCCTGCAAACAGGTGATAAAAACAGTTCTTCAATTTACTCATCATGACTATAGTCTTTTGGCTTCAGAATTTTGCAAGAAGCAGAGAAAATAGAGAACGTCAAGCAAGATTAGTTAGCAGAATCCATGAAAAATATTTACCAACCAAATTAGATTTGAATTAAGAAGTTCATGAATCCAAGACAAGCGAAATTGAAACTTCAAACTGGGAGACGGCAAAATCCGGAATAAGAAAAAGGAATAAAAGCATTGAAATCACCGTGATTAGAAACTACGACATACTATCACATCATCATTTTGGTTCCATTCTAGTTCCTTACATTCAGGAGAAGAGCAGTCCGAAAAGCATATGGCTGTCTGAAAGTTACTAAAGCAGACTGGGATTGGTCTTTGTTTCTGCAACATACCAATTACCAAACAATAACAACTATTCCAAAACATGGACTGGCAAAAATGAGCTGAAAGGTTTGTTAAAAATTCAATACTTGAGAAGGTCTATCTTCTCAACAAAGCCACAGTAGGAGAAAAAAATATTCAAGTCGGAGACAGTCACTGTAGAGGGAAGATTGAGAACCAGAATAGTTAACTCAGAATGAGGCATCGTCGAACACAGGAACTTCCAGTTTCAGTAGAGAACTGCTGTATTTTGGTCTAGAATATAAATATGTACTCTGTGCAGAATCATTAGGTGCTTGTAGAAAAAAGGCGTCTAAGAATTTATTCTGTTCTTTTTCTGTGAGAATCTAATTCTGTTCTTGAAAATCTTCTGGGCAGGATCTACTTTGGTTTGTGATGATCAATCTAAGCTGTGACAAAATTGTCAAACTTGAACTTGGAAGTCCGTAATTACATTGATGTCATGAAGATATTAACTTCTGGCATCACAGACAGTTTCTGAAACATAAGGTAGCTGTCTTGTGGGTATAATTCAATGGTACATGTAGTTTCATTGTAAGGGACTTATAATGGATCAAATGGCTAATCGAAAACAGACCTAATTGACAGAAACTAATTAAGCAGAGTGTCTGAGGTCTAAGTTTGAATCTTCATGAAATTCAGTAAATAAAATACAAAGTGTTTCCTTGAAAAAACACTCTTTTCACATGGTTTGCATAAAAAAGCATACTGAAAAGACCCACGAGGCAAGAGATTCTTTCCAAGAGCTGTCATGTCCTCCCCTTTGGTCTTGCTTTCTCATCTTTTTATGACTACTTTTTTTTTATAAAAATCAAAAATTTTGATTCACTGTTATCTGTTTTACTTTATAGATGGAATTGATTTTACTTTCCCCACTGGTGACTGGACTCGACTTATGCCTACTATTGTTTCTGATTTAATTATAAATATAGTACGAAACAGTGTAAAGAAAAAGAATCAAATGAACACATAAACAACATTGTTAATCAAAGCCATTAGAAAGGAATTATAAAATGAACATAACAAAAATGGATTAGTTATAGAATTAGTTACCAAAACTAACAGGAGACAGCTGAGTTGAACAGTAAGCAAAGGTTGGCTTGAAGAACAAACTGTGCTCAACATGAAGGAGAAAGCCAAAGAGAGAGGCTTTTTTTTTTTCTTCTGGGTTTAGACAGACAGACAGACAGACAGACAGAGATATTCCGTTTTGTTTGTTATTTTCTTATTGTTTTGGTTTATGTTATTATCGATTAGTCTTCTTCAAGTGCATGCACATCCGTCCAATTTCTCCTCTCTTCTGCCATTTTCAACCTTCTATTATTCTCCTTTCTGTGAGCCAAACCCTACCATTTGCTTGAAGGGGTTAAAGTATGTATCTTTTTGCTACTTCATCATCATTCTGCATTTTCTTATTCATCACCTTTTGCTTCTTACTTTTTTCTTTTCTTTTTAAATCTTTAAGGTTTTTGTATTCATTCCATCTTTTAATTTTGCTTATTATTTATTTATACAGAGTACAGACAGACAGAGAGGCCAAGCTTACATGAATTGATGCTATTGCATTCTGCCAACTTGCCTGGATTTGAACATTTTGCGTTTATTTATTGTGGCTGTTGTGGGAAAGATTAGATGCAAGTGCAGGTGGTTGGTTTTTGGTGGGCAAAAATAAGGACATAACAGCCCCCCGAAAAATGGGGTGGCTCTTGAGATGACTCTGAAGGAAGGCATTCCAAATTAATAGGGGTTGAGGGGAAAAACATGTACGCAACTCAAATGCCTCATCAACATTCCACAAACAACAATCAACCTAACATTCGACTTTATCAAGTTTGGAGAGGCAACAACGTAATCTTCTTGCTCTCTCTCTCTCCATCCATATATATGTATATATGTATGTACGTATATCTCGTTCAGGTCTTCTACATATTTCTGTGCTGTCTCATTGGTTTGATGCTTGTTTCGTTTACTGCTTAGCTAGCTTCTCTTTTCCGTCATCTAGGCTCAAATTTCGTAGAGTCTCCATTTATTGGACTTATTTTGGTACCAAATACATAATTTTTTCCCTTGGATTTTGTTTTGTATTGGATTGCTTAATTCTTGGTAACATGAGTGCAAAAATGGTTTCTGCAATTTGAGAATTGAATCAAAAGTTTGGGGTCAGAAAAATTCCTCATTCTATGTTCAAGAGTTTCAACATCATTGAGTTGGTTTTTCTTAATTAATGTTACGCAATTGATTAACGTGTTCTTGGAGCAACTAGTTTGTGCATGTTATATTCATAACATTCTCTGAACCTCTAGCCTTTCAGTTTTGGACACATTCACTGCATGCTTCTCGATTCATTGAACGAGTTTTCAATCTACAACACCTTTCCCATAGTATGTTCAAGTGAACAGCATGTGTTGGATGAGCCATAAGTGGAGTTTAATTTATGAAATAAAAGTGTGATATTGCAAGCTAAACAACTGACTCATACATTATATGGTGATGCAGATATTCTGCCTTGGGGGTAGACTCATATTTGGTCCAGATGTGAGGTCATTATTCCTTACGGTGTCTCTAATTGTCACTCCAGTGATCTTTTTCTGTGTTTTTGTTTCTCAAAATCTTGTGGATGAATTCCCAGACCCTGGTGGCAAACTTATTACAGCTGCTTGTGTGGGCTTCACATTATATGTAAGTTGTTCCTCTTTTTCTAACCTAGAAATGTCATACAGCATTATTGGTGTTAGTACAAACAAGATGTTAATATCCAATGAAGTGAGATATTCAATAAGACACTAACTTAAAGCTGCTAAGCTTAAATTGCTTTGTGATTCTTTGTATTGTCTATGCAAATGGTTCAAGGCAGAAACGAACTCATTTTCTGGCTCATTTTCTAATAGCAAAAATTTTGGAAGTGGCAAAATGGTTTGCACAATAAAATGAGAATTCTGAAGTTTCCCTCCTTGTTAATACTTCAACATTCATTTTTTGATTTGATTATGTTGTTGTGGATTTGTGAATTTAGGTTGTTCTTCTTCTCTTCATTACATCTGCAAGAGATCCAGGCATTATTCCCCGCAGTGATCATCCTCCAGAAGATGATGGCTCAAGTGTCTGTTCAGATTGGCCTGGAGTTCATGGTCCTGGTCAGGGTTTACCACATATGAAAGACATTGTGATCAATGGTGTGGTAGTCAAGGTCAAATATTGCCAAACATGCATGCTGTATCGGCCACCACGATGCTCTCACTGCTCCATATGTAACAATTGTGTCGAACGTTTTGATCATCATTGCCCATGGGTGGGTCAATGTATCGGGAAGGTACAACATGGACTGATATTGCTTTTATTTATGCATTGTTAGATTAAATCTTGTCTAAATTGTGTTTTTACTTCGACAACTTTCTTATTATCTCCTTGCAATCTAAATTTCCCTGCACGTTCTGGAGGATGTGAGATGCCTTCCAACATTCATTTTATTTTTATTTTCTTCACAAGTTACATCAGATAGCTTGTTTTGACATACTTCTATTCTTTATCAACCTTTACAAGTAAATGCTATCAAACTTCTTATATGTTATACGATATATCTGATAGGAAAAGTTTGCAGCAAGAGACATAAATACACCTGATGGTCCTTTCCAATTATTTCAGGTGGTTTGCTTTTGTGTCTTTTTGGTTAAACTTTTCTACAACCAAGTACTTAAAACGGGTAATTAAGTAAGTGCAATGTGTAAATAAGCCATAGTGGGATAATTCTGTGAAGCCAAGCAAACAAACATTTCTCATAAAGTTGCAATCTACAAAGTCACTAAGAAACTGATATAAAGATTCCAGGTTGTGAGAGGCGTCGGTATGGGAAAATGTTCATGGTTTCTTAATCTCGATCAACAGCGCTGTTGGTGATTATTATTGATGATTCTTCACTGTGCAATTGCAGATTAATTCCACTTAATAATGATTGATAACATGCATTCCAGTACTAATTATCTATGCTTAGAATGCAAATTTAGGATCTTTGACCTCTAAAGGTTTTTCTAATTTATTGTTGTTGCATTTGGTTTAATATACCATCATAACTTTCATACACCTAACGGATATACTGTTGCAGAGGAATTACAGAATCTTTTTCATGTTTGTGTCCTCCACAACCATGCTTTGCATTTATGTTTTTGCTTTCTGCTGGGTGAACATCAAGAAGATAATGGACAGGCACCATTGCAATATCTGGATGGCTTTTGTCAAGTCCCCTCCCTCTGGAATTCTCATACTCTTTACATTTATATCTGGTTGGTTTGTTGGAGGCCTCACTACATTTCATCTTTACTTAATCTTCACCAATCAGGTTCTTATTTTGTCTTTTACCATTTTCAACCTTTTTTCCTATACCATTTTTCTTTTTTTCCCCTATTCCTAATATGTCCAATTTATGCAGACAACATATGAAAATTTCCGGTATCGCTACAATCAAAAGACCAATCCTTACAACCTAGGTTGTGTTGGTAACATTGTGGAAATTTTCTTCTCAAAGATTCCCAAATCTAAGAACAAATTCAGGGAAAATGTTAAGGTGAATGCAACTTTGGTCTCTGCTACTTCAATGCCAATGGGCCATGCCTTGAGCTCAGAGATGCTAAAACTGAGTCTTGATTCTGAAATTGGAAAACGTCAGGCTGTCGTTGATGAGGAACTTGAAGATATTCGAAGCCAGATGGAGAGTGTTGGTGGCTCTCAACAATTTGGGATTCAGCCAAGAAATGCAAATTGGGATCACAGCCAACCTGGAGATGACACCTGATGCACTCGCTGATGGGTTTGGAGTGGAACATGGCTCAACAGATAGGTAGAAAGTTCATAGAGATGAATGAAGTTAGTTTAAGGTGTAAATTATGCTGTGAGGGAGTGGTTCAGATTGCAAACCCAAGATAATATTCCTCAACCGACCTGAATGTGACTGGTCTTGCACTTTCCTGAAAAATGGCCATCAGAAACATATTACTCTTCTGGGATTGTTAAGAGTTTGGAAAGGAATGCCTTGTTCCTTATTGTGGAGTAAATGCTATTAACAGGTGATGAGGGTTAGCTTTAGAGTGTTGTGCCATTGTGTATTCATTCTTATAGGAATTTGCTTCGGGTGTCAATATACGAAACGATTGGATTTCATTTTTAGTGTTGTGCCATTTTTCAGGCAATAGCAGACGTCGTAATTTGTTAGATTGGAGGAAGCCGCTCTCTGTTTTGTAGGGGTTGTGGAATGCTTAAAACTACTGCTTTAGTTTGTGTGTCGTTGGTGGGTGAAAGTTTCTTGCTCGCTTTTCTCTGTAAATGATTTTATCATTTGTTTGTTTATTTGTTTCCAAGTGACTAACTGGAAAAGCTAGCTGATTGAAGTGATGTGAATTGTATTATATAGAAAAGTACTGTTTGTCATCAGCTATAACTATCACCTACATAAAGATAAAAATGGTGGCAACACCATGAGATAGTAGGATGACAAATTGGTCCTGGTGCTATGGTGTTACAGTTACAGAAGACTTTTGCTTGAGAGGTTTGGAATCTATGATCATTTCCTAACAGTATCTGCTGCGAAACAACTCCATCCTAGTAAAGATCGGTAATAGAGGAGAGAAGTCGAATAACACATTAATAGAAGGATAAAACCTCTCAATTAGCATTCACCCCTAAGGTTCATTGTCAAGTAATGAAAAAGAAGGATCAAAGAAGCCAAAAAACAATTTAAAAGATGTCCAAATGAAATGTGTGAGTCTTCTGATTTATTGTCAGTATCAAATGATTCCTTCCAAGGGTCTCGACTTCTTTTTATGTTTCTCTTGTTGCTTTAAAGTTGTCTCCTTTCTACTCTGTGCTTAGTATTCTTTACCAGTCTGGATGAAAGTTGTGAAAGTTTTGGTGAGCAGCAGCTGTGTAACCTAACCCCATGACATTGTTGTTGCCTTGAAAGCTTCTCCTCTTCCCAATAGTTGACGAATGTCCATTAGGGGGTTCCACTCCTAAAAAATCAACTGTCAACTTTTCACCACCCCTCATGTATACTTCTCCTCCAATCGCACTTCCACTTCCTGCGTGCATAGCTAGTGGAGACTCCATCAGTCCATTGCTAACTCCACTACTTCCTTCATATCCACTAGTTTCCAAGTTCTTCTCATACCTTTCTGTGTCTGCAGCTACATATAATCCAGTCATGTTTGTAGTAGTTGGTCCCATGTTACCAACCACAGAAGAACTCTCCAGGATCGTCCCAGATGAGTTCATACTGCTACTAGAGAATCCAGAAAACCCTCTGAGCAGAATTGGTGCGATCGTATTGTCACTTATCTTTGCTCCCATTTCAGCTGCTTTCTGTAACAGTGCTGTTGCAGAAGTGTATGCAGACCCAATTGCCATTGTAGAAGCATTTGATCCATCCGCAGAGCTAAAGCATGCAAGAGAAGTATTTCGTGGATTGAGCATTGCGTTTAGGTTGCTTGGCATCATGACACCCGCAGAGTTCAGAGAGAAGGAGTTGAGCGAGCTATTGAGTTTGTCGTCAGACATCGTCATGTTCATCTTGGAACTTTTCTTAGACCCCGACTCTGAGCTTGGCATTGATGAAGTGAAGAGCTCTTGACCTTGGCTTTGCAATATTCCTCCCATGGCAGCTATGTTCTGGTTCACTTTGTAATTCTCCTCCGCCAAGGCATCACAGAAGGCTCTGTGAGTCACAAAGCTGTCCTTCCTGTACAAGAAAGAGAGAAAATAATCAAAATCATCACTTCCTTCCTAATGTCATCTCGTCACTCTTAGGATTGCACTTGCATCGACTACAATTTCTTGAACTATGCTGTCACTCTTAGCTCATTATCTAAAATCTTGATCATTCTATTTATATATATATAATCCGATTCATAGATTGTTATATAATTAGCAAGTCACAGAATGAGGAATTTCTAACCTTGAGAAAATTGTACCACAATCACAGCGATACTCTCGAGTTCCACAGATTTTGGTATGAGCCTTCCAATCTGATTGGACAGCATAACGTTTAGAGCATTTGTCGCACTTCCATTTCTTTTCACCATGTTTTCTGCAGAAGTGCTTTTTGATGCCAGTTAAGTCACCTAGAGCCCTGCTTGGGTCGTGATGCACACAGGTAGGTTCAGGGCACACATAAACCCTCTTCTTAACCTGCGTGCTCGGCCTTTGCTTCAGTTTCCATGGCAAGTTATGTCCTCTCCTGTGGAGCTGAAGGTTCTGGTCTCTCTGAAATCCCTTATGACACACCTCACAGATGTATCTGTTCGTTGCCATCAAAGTCCTTGGAGATAATGCTACCACCTCTGCATCTGGGTCTGTATGGTAATTAAGGTTGCCCAAGAAGTCAGTTTTTCACATTCAACTAATCTTTGAAGCTTGTCTGTCTGATAGACCTAGTTATAAACTTTAGCTTGCAAACGACAATTGACTACAGGATTGGTAATGGCTTGGCCAAACTTCATAACTTTTTTACTTCTTGATTAAAGAAAGTGTAGAATAAGGTATTTGTGTGTTCTTTTTAGGAATGATCAATTCTCTCGGGTGCCTCATGAATTGCACGCATAATGGTTTGCCCGAAAGTACTAAAATATAGTTTGAGAAATCTTTTCTTAGTTAAAATTTGAAAGTAAGTAGCATCTGCCGTTGACTTCTCACAAAAAGTACTTCTTCCTCCCTAGCTATGTATATTTATATCATAAACTAATGATTTGATGATTAGTTTTTGGATAGCTGAGAGATCCAGCCTAGATAGATATGACAGAATGATCAAGAACAAGCTTGTAGAACATGAAGGGTAGCTGCACTAATAGTCTCATTAGCTAATCCAGGCTTATCAGTTCAACAGTCATATTAGCAGATTACTCGAATTTGCTACATATGCTTCTACTCCAGGTTTGACAGTCACTTTGAGGTATAAATATAAACAAGAAATGGGTGTATTTGCTTGCCTGGATTGCCTGGGAGGTTCCTTTTCCTTTTTGAGGAGGTAGGATTTGAGCCAGCAATGCCATGCTCGAGAGGGTTGGGACTGCCATTAGAGGACTGAGAAAGGATGGAGCTTTGAAACTGTTCATCATCATCGAAATCGTGAACAAAATTTGACATGTTTCTGCAATGATGGTGGCTGATGTTGGGAGAAGAGGGTGCTAATAATAGGTGGTGAAGGAGGGTGACGTTTAGATAGCAGACAAAAAGAAGAAGAAATTCCATTGCCAACCTCAATCAAAGACCAAGGTCCATCCATTCCTACTAAAAAAAATGTTGAATTAGAATTCTTTGATAATAACATCATTCTAAGAATATAATTCCTTACCATATTAAAATCAAATATTATCAGATTAACAATAGACCTCAGTAGTTGTGCCTGTTTGTCTTGTTTCCAAGAAGAAACAATCATCAGTTTGCTCTTCATACTCCAGTGTTAGTCGGTAAATGCTTACAACCTTATCATTTATGACGACCAATGTATTTTTTCATATTGTCTAATTATCATGAAAATATGTAGATTGGAATAAAAAAGATCAAAATATAATTATAATTAACCTTAATAATTCATTAGTGGGGTATTAATTAAAAAGATTAAAAAACAAGTTGAAAAGGCATTTATTGATATTATATCTGTCCTGACTTAGCTATTTTGGTGAGTTTGGAATAGGAAGGAAAGCAAAGCAGTAGAAACAAAGGAGTGAGAGCCAAAGTAGAAAACAACAATAGAAAGAATGCCAAAGAAGAGATCCGTATAAAGAGACAACATTAGCCTTCTGGACTCCTTAAATTATTACTGATATTAGTATGTTATTTCTACCTGCCTCCCTATAAAATCCATCTGGCCATATATATCATCATTCATCACCATTTGGCATTATGTGTTTGCCATTTGTGCTTGTTGCTTCTTTCACACCTTTGAATTAGTTTTACCTTCTGCAATCTTCACCTCAGAATTGGAGCTTCTTTAATTTCCAATTACTGTTTCTCTACTTTCTTACTAAAAGTTAGTCGGTTTGACAATGATAGAGTGAAACTGCTTCTTCTTCGTCAGCTCGAACTAATGAGTCCCTCAGAAGAAAACGAATCTTGGTGGAGATATTAATCATCAAAGCTCTAATTATGAGATTGGGTGCATTCAGCATATTGACAGGAAAGAATGGACAATATTTGAGATTGTTGAAGAATAGCTCAACCATAAGTATATACATCAAAGTTGAGAATAAATAGCTCCATCAATTTGCAGCTTTCCATTTCTAAAAATTCAACATTTTGGCCATCATCAATAAAATCAATTTGATTTCCATTCTTGAATCTTTGGAATTTGTTTATCAGCTTGACTTTGTGTGTTGACACTTGATCCTGAATGATCAACCTACAGCTTTGTATTTCTTCCCATAATTGTTTTGATTGGCATAGTTTGGACATTAAGCTACCATTTTCCCCTGACGAACTCGAAACAAAACCAAAAATCAACTTTTGATACAAGTAGTAGAACAGAAAATAAAATCTGCATCAGTGGTATGTAGACACAAAACTCCTGAGGTCTCTCTTCCAGGCTCCTGATCTTCTATTTCGTCACATTTAGGTTGGAGTTGACCAAGATTAATGGGCAAAACTTGGTTTACAGAAATACTAATCATGCATGCTGTCAAGTTGATTAACATTCTTGGGAAGCTTTGGACCTGACAGATATTCTGAACAATGCTTCCTGGTATATATCAGTGAATATTTACGAACGATAAAAAGGAACTCTGATTTCAGGAATGATCCAAATTACCTTACGTTTATCTCACTGTGCTTTATTAGTGCGGTTAGCAACATGGTTTCAGCTTCTAAAAAACAGTTCGTGAGGACATCGATGAGCTCATTATTTGAAACCATTAATGGTCATTAAGCTTACTGGTGTTTTTACTTGAACAATAGTGATGAGCCTCCTGTATTTTCTAGCTTTGATCTCTGTTGATTATGGAAGTTCTGTAATTGCAGCTCTAGTAACTAAGAATCTATGAATTTTTTGGCAATGATATACATTAGAATCAAACTCTTTTGATTTCAGATACAGCAGACAATGATTTATCCATAAATAAATAAGTTCATAAGATTAAAATATCTGAGATTGGGATTTTGACTACTCTTTTTTGTCTTTATCTAAACGTACTCTACTGCAAATGCAAGTCGTACTCCAGTTAAGATTCATTCCACTCGCACTGGAAGGAGCACTTTACATACTGTATTCGTATTATAAAATAAATCAATCAACTAATTAAAAATTAATTTAGTCTATGAACTCAAGTTTGGACAATAAAATGTCATTATATGATAGAATTTATTAATTTGTCGAATATTAATTATAAAGGTTTCATTATAAACTTCTTTAGATTATTACTGATAACTAAGATCTTAAAATCCATATATAGAATTCAATATTCAGAAGCTAAATCACACACAAAAGAAAAAATAAGTGTAAATAGGTTAATGAACTAGTCCACGAGTCAGTCCTGTCAATTTTTTTAAAATAATTTTTTAAAAATTAAAAGTATAAAATAACGTCTTTTTTTTAAATACGTACGATCATTTTATTTAAAAAGTTAAGTCTCAGATAAGTTTAAGCCTAAGCCTAAACCATAAATCGATCCGTTGAATATACCTGAATCTGAAATGAGGGTGAGCTCTTCTCATTGTCATGTCTAAGATAGACAAGACCCAAATAATAACCCATTATTATTATGTCTAAGTGTAATTTTTTTTATATTATAACTTCATAGCTTGATTTATATGGTATCTTACAAGCTTCAACGGGTTAGAACGGTTCTGGATTTCTTGAACTATTATGGACTCGCATTGGCCCAAGTAATTCTGATTGTCACAAATTTTTTTTATAAAATTCCAACTAATTAAATAAATGTTTTAGAATAATAAATAATTATTTTAGATTGAGGTAGTAATTTGGGGATCACTTATTTTGATTAAATCATTCACTAAACTCGACATTTTTAACTCAAATAATTTTAATTTAATATGTTTTAGAAACTTTTTAATATTGCATAATGAAATGTTTCACATAAATTATATTTTAAGTCCTATAAATCTTATTCAATTTTATAAGATTATGTAAATATATTAATTAAATATCATAAAATTTTAATTTATTGCAAATATGTTTAAATGTCAACCCTTATCTTTAATTTTATTGACATAGATATATAAATATTAATAAATTAAAATTTTAAATTTGTTCTCGACAATAATAAATATACGGTTAGTTGATTTTTTATTTTTTATTTATTTTTAGCATAACAATTGATTTATTAAAATTTTTGGTCAGCCTATATGATACTCTATCAATGAAACTAAAAACAAGAGTTAATGAAATTAATCCGACAGGTGAAAACAATTTTTGTTTACTAGTTTTGTAAGTATCGGGGTGGTTGAATTAGTGGAGTGAGACGTATGAGACCAAAAGATCCTATATTTAAATCTTTCTATTTACACTCTCTTGATCGAACCTGTCATATAAGACTTGTCTAGTGCGGAGTATTCAATTGATGTGATTTGTATGCTATTGCGTTAATTCGGAGGTTTACTTAGTACGTAGCCAAATGATAGCGACTACGAGCTCCTTCGTTCTAAAAAAAGAAAGAAACTAATCTCTATATTTACAATAAATTAAAAATTTTAATTGATTTGCATAGTATCATAAAATGTAGTATAATTTTATATTTAAAATAAAATTTACTATTTTAAGTGCTATCAATTGGATTTTAATGTCATATTTAATTTTTGGCACTGAATGTATATAAAGTGTTGAGTCGTTTCTTCACACTAAGAAAAAGTCAAAGCAATATCAATATTAACGAGTACAAGCTCACTTTTGGTACATTAGAGATCAATGAGCAATTTTGAAGAGTAATGGTCATATATATTTTTCATATATAATAAAATAACGAACACTCGGTAAGAATTTTGCCGCTTTGTAAAATATGAGAAGGTCTAACAATACACAACCTTATCTTTAACTAATAGAAAGATTATTTTTAAATGACTCAAGTAAAATTATACTATTAATTCTTAAAGTAGATATACATGACTTGGCAAATTGCCTTATCAACCCTCAAATCAAAGAAACTAAACTAAATTTACAAGACGTGCCCCAACTTGGTAATCTTTTCTTCACTTTCTTTTATTTATACATGTTTTTCCCTTTTTATAATTATTGGCACTATTAGAAAACAATATGATACTAGACATCAAATCTCATATGTCATCCCGACTCTGAGGAGTTTAGATCGTGGAATTTCCATAAAAATTTTGCCTGTGCTCACATTTTTCCTCAGGAAATCGTATGCATAGTCAACGATGAACTTCTTGAATACTGATGATTCTGGTAGTGCCACGACATCAGCTTCTCCCACCAGATACACAACCCCTTTGTCTTTTGCTTTCTGTATAAACTGAATCTCTTCTTCAGCACCTCCATGCATTAGAGGGCTTACCGTTATCCCATTTGATGAACTTCTCGACGACTTGATCCCTTTTATTGACTGAATAGAGCCTGATGAAATACGAGGTGTAATAGATTGCTGTAATGTTTCCTCCACGTGGACTGCTGATCCTCTTACTTTTCCATCTTTCAACAGTTGTGTGGATTGTGGTAGGCTCTCACTTTCTGCCGCTAACTCCAGGTTTCCTCCTTCACGAATGAAGTGTTGGTGGCGAATGAATTCCTTCAGTTGTTCTACCAAGTTGTGCTCGAACTCTTGGAGATCCTCAATGTACTCTTTATATCCGAACCTCACGACACATCGGAAAATCCTGTCGTCTGTTGGCTCAACTTGTCTGAACAGGAATCGTTCCTCAGGTGCCACTTTGCTTATTGGAATGGATTTGATCGAAACAAAAACTAGAACTGAATGGATGCAAGGAATGTTGTCAATGAAGTGTGAGAATATAGGAGGAATTCCCTGTACCAGCTCAGAACAGAAAAGTCCCATTCCTGGAAGTCTGCGTATATTCGGGTTTGTGGCCAATGCTTTAACTACTTCAGTAGATACCTTGTTGTTAAGCTCATAGATGTACCTCTTGTGGTGAGCATAAAGCCATATTGTCATAATGGTCATTAGCATAAATGAGAAAACTAATGGAAGATAGCCACCTTGCTTGAATTTGTAGAGAACAGCTGATAGATACACGCCTTCTAGGGAAACAAATATAACGAAGAAGAGAGCTATCCAGCCTATCCATGTATTCCATATAACAAGCATGATCAGAGCCACCATGCAAGTTGTGATCACCATCACAGCAACCACGGCAATTCCTGCATGCCGAACAATGTTTGTTATTCTCTAGCTTTGAGTATGTAAACGTAGAAGAGAAAGAAGCTGAGGAGTAATGAGGTTTACCATAGGCATCGTAAAATAAGAGAAAGAAGCTGAGGAGTAATTACCATAGCATCGTAAAATAAGAGAAAGAAGATGAGGAGTAATGAGGTTTACCGTAGGCATGGCCTATATTCTCAGTGGATTTGAATACCAAACATACTATTACACAAGCAATCATGAGAGTGTAGTTGATCTCGGGTATGTAAACTTGACCTTCATACTTTGTAGAAGTGTGAACAACCTTGACCCTTGGAAAACATCCCAGATTCTGGGATTGAGAGATGATTGCAAATGTTCCTGATATCATAGCTTGACTTGCAATAATCGCTGCAGCTACAGCCACAACAAAACTTGGCCAGTATAGGGGATCTACAAAGAGAAATTATCGGTTACTGTTGTTTCAAATTGATTAACATAAGACATCTACCAATGACACAAAACATGAGAATCTTATGTAATTACCTGGTATGGACTTGTAAAAAACTTTTGAGACGTCACTTGGAAATTCCGTAAGGTACGCCGCTTGGCCAGCATATGCAGCTAGTATTGCTGGCATCACGATTCCAGAGAAACTTATCTGCCATTTGAAGAAGGGGAAATTCGTTAACCCCACATATTTTTTAAAAATGGAAACCAATGCATGAAATGAAGTGGTTGTATATGATATCATCTCACTTGGATTGCTCTGACATTGAAGTGTCCTACATCAGCGAACATAGCTTCCGTACCTGTTAAAACCAAACCAGTTAGTAATTTCAGACGCAACTATATTTCTGTTCCAGGCAACAACGCTATGACACTCACCTGTAATGCACAGAACAACGCCACCAAGGGAAATCCATGCTTGCTTGCCATTTCTTACGAAGTAGTCTACAGCATATTTTGGGTAGAATGCACGTAACACACCTAGATCATACTTGAACAAGTTGTAGAGACCAATACCGCTGATTAAAGAAAACCATAAGCAGATGATTGGAGCGAACGAGAAGCCAACTTTATCTGTACCGAATCGTTGAACCGAGAAAAGAAAAACCAAAACTGCGATGGATATTCCTAGAACAGCATCTGCACAGTTGATCACATTACCATAATATTAATACATATTCCAAAAACTAATTGAAAATTATCTAAACCTTAATGTGCAGAGAAATGCACAAAGTATCAGAGTAAATAGCAAGGTATGAAAAAGATACTTTTTCCAAGAGAAGTGATTCCGCTGACTGCTGAGAGAACTGTTAAAAAAAAAGAACAGTGTTTAACAATGGAACAATATCTCTGAACTGAAATCAAACATAATTCAACAGGAATTGATTAACAAACCTGAAATGGATGGAGTGAGAACCCCATCTCCAATAACCATGGAAGTTCCAAGGATGGTAACCAGAAAAAGAGTGACTTTGATTTTCTTACTCTTCTCCATAAGCTCTTTAATTTTCTCTCCCCGTCTCAATTGATTTGATGGGGTCTTAAGGTTGTAGTTGGATAGTTGTCTGTCTTCTGGTTGCTCATTAGGAATCAAGCTCACCTTGGCATATCGGCATAGCAACGAATACAGAGCAAATGTTCCACCTAATTAATGCACACAAACTTGATCAACCCTTGTGAAAAAAATTTTGCAAGTAAAGTAAATTTCATATATACTCACCATCACCGTTGTCGTTGGCCCACAAGACAATGAAGACATACTTGAAGAAGGCAAGTAAGAGTATGGTATAGATAATAAGAGACAAGACACCAAGAATGTCGTCTTTGTTGTCAATACTTCCTTCGGAGAAAACACTTGAGAAGACATAGAGTGGAGAAGTCCCAATGTCCCCATACACAATTCCTAAGCTCTGAAATGCTAAGCTCAGAGTCATCTTCCACCCAGACTGCACTCATTTCACACGTTTCAGTAAATTACCAAGGACAACATTAATAACTCATAAATGAAGAAACAAAGACCTTATTGAAGGAGTGATGTCCATGAGGTGTAGAAACTCTTCCAGCCTCCAAGTGCAGCGAGTCTATACGACCAAGGTTTGGCCATGGTGGATTTGGATCATCGAGCTCGTTGCTCTCTTCCACCACTGTCACCACCTTCTCTGTTGCCATGTTCATCTCTTCTTCGAATGAGACTTTTCAGTTAAACCGCGGTTTGCTGTTTATATGCCTATCCATCTACATCAGACGCTTGAAAAGTCAGCACTAATTGGGCATGTACACTCCCGTTTCTTCTTCTTCTTATAATATCGTACATGAGATAGTCACTTTTCAACTCTTCATGCGCATGAGACGTGTCAGGTATTTGTATTATTTTGTAATTTTAATTATTTTCCCCGTTTGGAAAGTCGGTGTTTTTTTTTTTGCATTTATCCAATTAAAGTCAACTTTGGCTTTTTTGGTTGTTTGCATTATTGTAAACTACAGCCTATCGTCAACATCAATTATTACCATTTCTAATATTGGCTATTGTTACTTTTTCAGTATTATTTTAGGCCAATCGTCATCGTCAGTTATTACTATAACCAATAATTGTAGTTGTTATTGTCTATTATCGTATTTTAGTTTGTTGAGTTCTTCTAAACAGCTATTGCGTGAACAGCCGAAAGTTGGGAGCAATTGAAATCCTTATTCAATACCGCAAGATACATTATATATGTCCCTATCAATTTTTAAAAAAAAGTCATATGTACTACGTTTTTTTGCTAGTGAAGCAGGTCAAATTTCAGCAAAGTTAAATGAATCTATTGTTGTTGGTAAAAAGTTAAAGGACTGTTAATTAATAAAGGCATGTTTGTTTTTATTTATTTATTCAATTTTTAGTTTTTATGTTCAAATTTTATTAAAAAATTATTTATTTGAGTTTTTAGCTTTTTACTTTTGATTATTGTCTCTTCTTGTATCCAAAAATTTATGAAAAACCATAAAAGTAGTTTTTGTTATCTATTTCTTTTTTTAAGACAGAGGGACAACAACCTAATTCCTACTCACCGGTGAATGAAATCTACTCTCCGACATCAAAAGCTCCCCCAACCCCAGTGAAGGAATAACCAAAACCTGCACTCCCGACGTAAGGAAACGACTATACTTCGCTAGAAAATCCGCACACCCGTTGGCCTCTCTAGGCGCTAACTGGATATGGACATGCTAATCCCGACAAAGGAGGGCCTTGATGGACGTCAATAACTGCCCATGTTCGTTATTGACGTTCCCATGCAAAAGTTGAGATATAGTCATCCCACAATCAGTCTCCACCACGACAGATCTTATACCTTGATTCCAAGCAAAAAGCAGGCTATGCGAAATTCCCAAAAGTTCACTTTTTTAAGTAGACCTTCTGCCCAGATTCAGAGCGAATCCCTTGAGCCAAACTCCATTATGATCACGTAATAACCCACTACAAAAGAATGGCCAGTGTGTGAGTTAATTGGCCCATCATCATTCAATTTCACACAACCATACACCAGAGGTTGCCAAAATCTCTTCTGCCCTGACTGCATACTAGGTTGACTACTTAAGTATCTTTCATGGACGATATTAATTTCATAAATTATGTGTCAGATTTCTCTCAGTTGTATCGTCGGATTCGGATCCTGTTGGTAGAAAATCTACATGTTTCACCATTGCCATAAGCTCCAAATAGCAACTCCAAAACAATGAGTACATTCCCCATTCCAATCGAAACCCCAGTACTGAGTTAAATTTACCTTGAGCCAAATAGGAAGAGTTAGAGAAAAAAAGTCAGACCAGAAAGGCATTGGCATCAATTGATTCCACATTAGTTGGGCCCAACAACAATCCTGAAGAACATGGAGTAACGTTTCCATAGACTCCTCACATCTTAGGCATTGAGAATCCTGAATTACATGCTGCCTAGCTAGTTCCGATCTGGATAGGAGCCTATCCTTCGGGATCAACCAAAGAAAAAATTTAATTTGCTCTGGGCCTTCCACTTCCAAATGCCATTAAGACGGCGTAAGCCGAATTAATGGAGAATAAGCCAATGATGGAATGTCGCTAATAAAAATCGTCATCCCCTGCCCCAGATCGCGACCTAGTACCAGCATACAACTTCATAAGAATACCAGTAGGAAGTTGCCCTACAAACTGCTACCAATCCCAACTCCTGTCAGGAAGATTAAAAGCATCGATAGAGGCACTCAAGTTGAATTCTGAAATAGTGCCTTGCACATAGTCTGCCAAGGGTTTTTCAATTAAAAGCCATCTATCGGTCCAAAATTTAGCACGATGCCTATTCTCGATGTTCCAGGCTAATCCATCATAAAGGTTGCCCCACAACGAGTTGATCTCTCTTCAAAAAGGTGAGCCTTTTTTCTGTATCGAAGGCGGGATCGGGTCTGGCATCTTATATTTGGCCCAGAGTGCCTTTACCTAAAGCTTCTCTAGGAATTGAATTAGCTACCATACAGTCTTCATTACAAACGCTGCATTCATCACTCGAAGGTTTCTGACACCTAATCCCCCATTTTCTCTATGGCAGCAAATCTGCTTCCAAGCCACCAAGCTTATTTTACACTTATTATTACAAGAACCCTAGATGAATAGACGTGTTGCTCAATCTTGTTACAAATGTAATATGACAACTTGATCATTTGCATGGCAAAGAAAGGAAGGCTCTGCACCACCATCCTGGCCAGTATGACACACCTTACCAACGAAAGGCCCGAAGCTGTCCACCTCGAGAGCTGTTTGGTCACACGCTCCAGGAGCCCTATGTAACATCC
>JANZXR010000003.1:6274178-6285294 GCA_027575705.1 Erythroxylum echinodendron
CTTAATCATTGAAGATACTCAAACTCAAGACCTCGTTATAAAGGATAATGAGTTAAAATGCCTCCTTACATCACTTTTCTACCCCTTGGGATATGCGAAAGAACATATACTTTATCAATCGGTTTCATTTTATATATCTTGCGCTATTGATTTTGTTATTAACATTCATATTACAAGATAAGCGGACAAATAAACTTTTTTTTTATATGTATTAACTCCGACTTGCTTAACTCATTGGTGAATGCTATGATAGCTAACACTAAGATTACGAACGAAGGTGGAGAAGGATATAGATAGAAAACGAACTTGGTAAACGGATTGGGACGGGAAGGATCCTGAAGGGTGCGTTGAGAAGGATCCTGAATGTGAGCAACCTTCCTCAGGAATGACTTGTTTATGAACTTGTCAGAATTTGCAACCACTGTATCAGGAAACTCCACCTCCGCCATTGTTCCTCTCCTCTTCTTGCTTAGGTTCACTGAAGGCGAATGAATCAACTGCTGCTTCATGCTGTGCAGTGCCATTCCCACTGCTACCGTCACAAAACCCGCCACTATATACACTGGTGCAAACTCTCCACTTATTGAATACCTTTCATGTTCATGTAAAGAGCGTCGTAAATACTTATTAGGGGAAAAACTTAAGGAGATGATATAACTACATTAGGGTAAAGAGTGAGACTTGTTGTGAGGGCGAGGGTTTGACGGAGGAGCACCGATGCTTGGTCCAAACTTTGGAGCAGTTGCTGATGCAAAAGATCGGCTGAGCATTGCCGAAGTCCACCGTTTACTCTGCAATGGCATTCAGTTGTTGATATTAGTACATAGGTCATGCACGTGAAAGCTTAGACACATGCATACGTGTGACAATGACAACACAGGGAAAGAAATTACGGTTGCCCTGAACGCCATTAATGGATGTGACCTTATTAATCACGAAAAAAGGGAATTGAGAAAAGAAGGAATCACTGGGTTAAGTGGTGTTAATTTTATGTGTGCATATGAACAAGAGGCCTCGATTTTCATGGATATATACATGCAAAGAACAAGTCCTGGGTGAATTTCAACATTAGGAAATGGTGGGGAGAGAAGGCAAATGGCATTCATTCACTTCTTGTAGGAGGGGATTTTGTTTGATTAAAACTACATTTCCGATTATCTGTTATTTATTGTCTCCAAGTTTGTTGCAAGGCTTTGAATGCTTCTGTACCAATTAGGTCGAGGAAGGACTGGCCTCTCTTCAATTCATGATCCGAGAAAATAGGAAAGAGTTACAAGGAAAGTTGGGGAGTGGAGGTAGTTACTCCAACATTAGTTTTTGTACAAGCATATGTTTTTGCCCAAATTATTTATGTAATGTTTAAAGGGTAAACATAACATGTGTTATTGATGATAAAAGATAAATATGAACACATTTTATATGATTTCACTATAATTTGAAAGAGAAAATATTAAGAGAAGATCTTTCTAATATTAAAAGTTACAATTCTTATTTTTTAGCATGTATAATTAATAAATCTTTGAAAAATATACAATCATTTGTAACATATTCAATTCATTTGACAAAAAACTTATCTACTATTAGATTTCCTCAAATTTTGCGCCTTAGCGAAATTTTTATTGGATGTTGTTGTATAACATATCAATCCAATTAGTCACTAAGAAAATTGGTCACTATAAAATACATCTAAACTAATTAAGAAAAATATTCTTTCAAAGTAAAAAATTATTATAATTTGAATAAGAAGAATTCTTAGTTAACGGGTTACCATTGCAAGGCATAACATTTGACATAAAAGTTTGAAATCACTCATCATAAGCACTATCACATATGATATAATGTAATTAGATCAGAGATATTATCTTCATATGATTGTTGTTAGTGTTCAATTTCCAAATTGATCAAAATTATCCCTAAGAACCAAATACATTGGCACACATTCAAGTTGTCATAAGAAGGGTTGGTGTCCAAATTTGAACCACAAAGAAAAAAAGAGAACTGATGCTTTGTTTATACATGTAAAAGCCATGCACTCAACGGTTATACATTTTGAAAGAGCAATGCATATGATTATGTATTATATAACAAATCCAACACTCTTCTCCAACATCCAAACATAGTTGAGACTGGAAAACGAATTGAAAGTACAAAATGGTCCTCCCACAACCACTTAATTTGGAAAACGGACAACTTGTTTATGATTATTTAATATGCATAGTAGTAGTAGTATATTAGTAACAGTGCCACCTTTAAGGTAGCTAAAAACCTAGAAGAAATAGGAAGATGTTGGACCCACATCAAGCCCACCAAAGAGTGTGCTATGCTGGTTAAACTCACTAGATTCGAAGCTTAAAGATGACATGGTCTCAGCCCCGTTTGCGGTCTCTCCCGACAGACCAAAAGCTTGATGATTATTAGCTTCACCCCAAAACCCAAAACCAACGTCCATTCCATAACAGCTTGAAGAAGATACATCAGGAGGCAAAGGAGGCAGTTCGACTTCATCTTTGTAAAGGCCAATAGTTCCATTCTCAAGTGCACCACCAGCTACGGGCTGTTCAAACCCACCAGCAACTCCAACCTCTAACCCGGAGTTGTTGCTCTCATTGCTGTAATAGCAATACTCGTAAGGATAAGCACTGAAGTTATGGTGCAGATTGGGGTCATGGAGGTTGAATAACAACTGTTGGTTGATGTCGTTCTGAGGAGGATGAGGAGGAGGCGTGAGGGTTGAGATATGACGGTCATCCATTTTGGAAGATTCGTCGGGGGAGATAATGGAGGTGACGGAAGAGCCGTGAGGCATATCAGAATAGACAAAGTTGGTGCGAGCCTTGGAGCCTCGCATGGAGCGAGCAGCACGGTCGTAGGCTAAAGCTGCCTCCTCGGCCGTGTCGAAAGTGCCGAGCCAATGCCTCTCTTTCGTCGAAGGGTCTCTTATTTCTGCTGCATATCTGCCCCATGGCCTCCTCCTCACTCCTAAGAACCTTACTTCTTGTACTTGCTCTTGTTGCTGTGATTGGTTTAGTTGTTGCTGCTTCCTTTTGGTCTTTGATGGCGAAGCTGAGTTGGTCTTGACGTTGTTAATATCCATGTTTAAGGCTGATGATAGAAGGCAAAGGAAGCTAGGCAGATGATAGAGGGAAGAGACACTTCCTCTTTTTAATTTGTAAGAACAAAGAAATAATTATATGGCCTGGCATGGTAGGGTTTATATAGGGGTTTTGAAGATTGTTTCACCGTACAACAACGTTCTTAATCTTTTGTAATCACCCCTTTAATCAATTTCTTAAACTAATATACCATTGATCCTATCAAGGTCATTTAATTAGTTAAGTCATGATATACATATACATGTATATACCTACACAGACATATCGTTTTGCTTTCTATTATTGACGAGACGACTGGTATTATTAAAATGGGAAGACTAGTAGTCTTCGCATGGCACATAGTTTTGCATTTATATATTCGACTTTCGAGAAAGAGAGGCACTCAGGTATAAATGTAATCCTAAGTCTTTTCACATGGGACGTGTGTAAAAGTATTTCTTCTACATATTTGTTTTTAACTCCTCTCTTCACAAGGAGAGCCCCTTAATAAAGATAAAAGTACGTTTCTCAATTTAGAACGTTCGAGGAAATCACTCGTTATCATGCTGAATTGCTAATCGGGTCAAAATGGTTTCTTGTTTTATTTTAATACTCAAAACAACTACAAGAGAATATAGTTAATTGGATCATGATTGTTATAGAATTGGTAGTACATTTGATAATTTATTACTTTGTAATGATGAGCGTAGCTTACTAGCAATCATGTGGCATTAATTTGCTCTTATGATTGTTAATCAAATTAAATTGGCTAAAGCAATCAATGAGATACACTCAAAGCTATCACATGTAGCCTTCTGAGAGGGAGAGGTGTAAGGTGTTGCTGAAATCAGAGACTAATGATAGATTGTACCAACGAGATCACAAGTATTATTATGAGCATGCATGTTTTAGATCAACTTTATCCATACCCAAAAAGCTTCCTGTACTCCGACCTTTACATGATTGCTCAATACATGAACCCTCTAGAGCCCAATTATCGTTCCCACGATCGATTCGGCTACAATGAGGTCGTTTTGTTTCTTAATTTATTATTTTGTTTTCATCTCCACACATATTTTTATAAAATTTGATTACTAAATCTCCAAAAAAATTCATTAATTACAAATTATAAAATAGTAATTACAATAAATTATAGTTAGAACATTATGAATCTTACCTTTTATCGTTTAACATAAAAATGATTTAAAATGTTCATAAAAGATAACTGACTCTTAATTTCTTCGTTTAGATCATTAACATGCTCTTTAATTGTTCATTAAGACAAATGTAGAAAGAAATGCACACGTAAAAAGGGTCATGTTACCCTATATTAACACAATGGGAGGCTTTAATTTTATGTAGGTTGGAACACAAAAAGAATAGATAATTTTCTCATCCATGTGCTTCCAATTTGTGATAAAATTGTATATATAATGATACGTTCCACAATCCATTCATCAGCTTTTCACATCCAGTGGTTACTTTCTTACAGCTTTTGATTGAATTCCAAATGGAAACGACTTTTCCAAATTATTATCATCAACTTTTGTGGAGCTTGGGGCGTTCTTTGGTACCTCCACATTGGTATATGAGCAGAGACCAGCCTCCATGTATGAACATGATGAAAGAAAGGCATGTTGGGGTGCATGTGATATGAACACAGTAGGCACACTTTTTCGAACGAAACAATCACTACAAACACCTAACCTACTACCTTTAAATACCCATAATATACAAAACAACACCTTTAATACCTCCGTGAGCATGCATTCAACTATATATAGCTTGTCTCTGGGGTGCATCTTTATACATGTGTCGTGTGGTCCTGTTATTTTCATATATATAATATATCTACTATTTTCTTGACTTCGAGAGATTTCATTTTTCAAGAGCTGTGTTTCAACTAAACATAAACATCATTTCATTATAAAGTGAAATTGTAATTGTGCACGTAACATATTGCAATTACATTTGGGTTTGTTCCTATGACTTGTCTTAATATGGAATCTAATAAGATTTTAAATCAAGGATTTATACACTGGATATAGGTACTAATAAGTGATCTAAAGTTCCAAGTTTCGATACTTTTAATGTGCTTGTTGACCAAGAATGCTGAGTTACTTTAAGCTTCATCACCCCACTTGTCATGTAGTTGTGGCGAAAGTCAGTATAGGTCAAAAATTTGTGATGACTTGGAGGATAGACATGCAGTTTTTATATCAGAACTGGCCCCAAATTTGAGGGAAAGTTGTTTTGACCACTGCATAGGGATTTGGGTTAAGGAGAAAATGACCAGATGGGCACGTTTTGATAGGTAAATGCTACTACCATTCATAAATCATTGTGATTTTGTCTTCCTGTCGATATGTGTGACTTTGAGTCAATATTTAATTGTCACCATGTCACATGATAATTCAGAGAATCTTGCCGAGTGATTTATACATTGAAAAGTGGATACAAATTCCTAATTACATAGTAATTAAAATAAAACAATGCAATTAATTAAGCACACAAATTAGATATGCTCCTACTCACGGCAATTCTTTTGTTTATACAAGCTTGAGAACTTAAATATTACAAAAATAATTTTTGTACTTTAAAAAGATTACCGTGACTAATTCTGTATTTCATTTTATTTTTAATTCAGTTATCTAATGCTTTTTTTATTTTCTTCTTAAGTTTATGTTTATTGTATATAATTAATTTATATCACTTGTTAGAGTCATTCAAGTTGGATTCAAAATATAAAAACATTATGCTTATTTTACTTCTATTATATCTTATGTTTTAATAATTTTTTACATATTTTAAATGCTTTTTTTGCTTACATATTTTCCTATTTTAATAAACTCATTTTTGTGTAGTACTATAGTATATAACTCACTATCAGGAATCTCACATTCAGCATGTAAATAATGTTAAAATAGTTTATAAATATATGACAAATCTCTTAAAAGGTACCTTTTGGAGTAGAATTAGGCCCAAATTTATCATGATATCATAGTACAAATTTGTCTCAATGGTTTAGGACAGTGCTCAGCTTGTTGTAGCCTTTTGTTCAATATATTCATCAAATGTCCAGTCTTCTGAGTTAAAAGGTGTGTGTCAAGAATCTTATATTAAACAAGTAAAGAATATTAAAATAGTTTATAAATATATATGATAAACTGCTCCTTAAAAAATATCTTTTGAGGTGGAATTAATCCCACATTTATGACGCATGCATGTCCAATATAAAGAAGCATTTAGTTAGGTTGACCTCGAATGTTAAAATAAATCATCAAAGTTCTTCATAGGAAGAGGATCGTTTTGTATGCCTTTGTCAACATTACGATGTAATTTTGTGTCTGACATTGTTGCATTAACGTTTAAATCGATCATTGCCATAGTATTTCACCAACAAAAGACTGTTATTTCCCGTTCAACTTTCGTGGAGTTACTCGATGTGCATGCAAACAGAAAAAATTCCCATAAGACACAAAACGACTAGTGTTACGACGAAGACGAAGTGGAGGACGAAGACGAAGTGGAGGACGACGACGAAAACCCAACTGCTATATACTAACCTATTAAGAAAGTAGAAAGAATATCAATAGAACATCTGCAGCTTTGTTTTACCTAACCTTTCCAGGTAGTATGAGGTATGGAAATCAGCAAAACTAGCTTTAGCTTCTCCCGTCTTTTTTCTTTTAAAGATTGAGGACAAAAAGTTTATAAAATTATCCTCAATAAGATTTCTTATGGAATCATTTGACTAAGATTTGGTACCAGAAGACTGACTCAATATACCTACTAGACTATATCGAGGGAAAAGACCTATGCTCCCACTTTATTTTTTCATATTTTTCTTCAAACAGAACGGTTCTTTTGCAACTTGCACGTACTCATATGTGTACGTTTCATATGTTTCATACCTGGAGCATGAGAATCAATAGCTTCAATTAATTACTGGTCGAATTTCTCAGAATATGAATTTACCTTACAAAGTATGCTATTTTGAATTGCATATGGAGTTATGTTGAAGATATTAAAGATTTAAAGAGGGAAAATTGTAGTATCTCATATCAAAGATGAGTTTTAAATAAATCAAAAGAGAAGATGAAATAAAAGTCTTTATAAAAGTATGAAAAATATTAATTAATTCTTAACTAATTAATACATAAATAAATATATTGTTTATATTTTCTTTTCAGAAAAGGTTTTTTCCAGTTAATTTAAACATGAAAAAGATTCTTTATGATATTGAAAATTTTTGACAACTATAATCGCAGTAACATAACCTAGTACTTTTGTTGAGGAGGTTAAGCATGAATGTTGGAGAGATGTTATGCGAAAAAATACACAAGCTTTGAAGACCAATGATATGTGGACAATAAAAGAGTTATTACCCAAAAAAAAAAGGCTGTTGGAAGCAAATGGGTGTATAAGATCAAAATATAATTCAGAGAGAGTGATTGACTGACACAAGACAAGAGTAGTGATTATAGGAAATAACCAGGTTGAAGGAATCAACTACAATGAGACGTTTGCTTCAGTGGTGAAGATAGTAATTATTTGCACTTTTCCAATTGTGGCAGCTACAAAAAATTGAGAGTTTCATCAAATGAACATTTATAATGCCTTATTTTACGGTTTTCTAAAAGAGGATCTATACATGAAGTTGCCTTCAAAGTTTCATCCACAACAACTAAGGATATTCCGTCGCCTTAGAAAATCGTTATATGACTTGAAACAAACACTATAGTGTTGGTTTACCAAGTTGGCTATTGCTCTAAGGAGGTATAGATTTGTTTAGTCTCATTTATATTATTTATTGTTTAGTATGAAAAGGGTAAAATTCAGATAAAATTCCAATCCTATGTTGATGATTTAATTAAATTTGACAATGATAATGATGAACTTAGAAATTTAAGAAGTATTTGAATAAGTGTTTCCAAATAATCTTGGAGTGTTGAATGTTTTATGGGAACGTAGGTTGCTCGTAGTCTTGAAGGAATTTTCTTATGTCAATCCAAATATGCGTTAGATATTATCTTTAAAGTAAGGATGTCGGGTGCCAAACTTGCTAGCATTCCGGTTGAGCAAAATCACACACTAACTTTGATAAATGGAAAACTATTTGATGATATGAAGCGGTATAAGCGTTTTGTTGATATATTGACTTATTTATCTGTTACTCATCGTGAGCTTAGATAACATAATACTTGATAATTAGAATGAATGTTCACTCTCTACATTGATTCTTAAAAGATCAATATATATAAAGTACTAGACCTGAAAATAAGGCTAAAAAAGGGAAAGAAGTAATCTTCTAGAATAAGTCTCATAGTTAAAATATATCACCTTCTTAAACGTCTAAATACAATAAATTTTATAAAAAATATACGATATACATATTCTAACTTGTTGAATAAAATAAATGGAGAAAAAATTCAGATGGCTAGTTTAAGTTCATGAGTATTACTTGTTGAAAAATAGGCACAAAATCTGATCTTATATGCAGTAGAATAATTAAGAAACATTTTTGTTTTAATTTTTCAAAAATCAAGATCATTTTAAAATTTATAAAATAAAAACATAAATCATAATAAAGTACGAATCTTAATTCGTACATTATTTGAAAATTTGATCTTTTTCTTGTTGTTTCTCTTAAATCGTACCTCAAACTGGCTCATCTCAACTACCATAACTGCACAACTATCCCTTCTCTAATGGTATCCATAGAATGTGTTGAGAAAACTTTACAACTATTGTAAAGAGGGTTAGGCAAGGAGTGTGAGCTCCCTTGAAGTCTAAGCCTATTTATAATAGGTTCTATACATTATAGTAATTTAATTGAAATTAAATTATAGTTTCAATTCAATTTTAATTAAAATTACAAATAATTATAGTTAAATACCAATTACGCCAAAATAAGATCTAATATCTCATATTGATCCTTATTTAATTTCTTTGTGTGTGACCCATTATGTTATTAAATATGATGACAATGAATATAAATTATAACTCTAATTCGTATTTTGGTTTAGATAAATTAAACTCCTTCAATTTATCTTTGATTATATAATGAAACAATTTATATTCATAAATCAAGATTAGCATCTGGTAACGTTTTATAACTACCTAAATATTTATGAATTTCTAAGTGGTTTTGACTAATAATTCTCTACAAGGTTTTTTTGTATAATTCAATCATTTTATCATCCAACGTTTCAATTAGACATAAATTATGAAATTAATGTCAAATCTATTTAAGACTAATCATATTAGTTATCTATCATTAGTAATTGATTCAATTAATGACATTAAAAACTATTTTCAAAGTATCATTTCACCTTGATTAGGATTTTTCGAATCAAATGTTAATTGAAAACAACGGAATATTTTCCCTAATCACTTTAGGGAATGAATCCTATCTTGATAACTCAACTACCTCCATATAGTTTATACTATATCTAATGACTTATCTTTAACTAGAGCATGTCATAAGCAGTATTAAAACATAGCAATCCCTATGCAAAATAAATTTAGAGATTTCAAGTCAAAAGATTACTTATACAATCATCATAATGAGAATTTCCATAGACGTACAAGTAATCACTATTTTCTTGTAGTGATTAGTGATCAAGTTCACTATCACAATGAGAATTTCCATAGACGTACAAGTAATGTTCTAAATGAAATTCTCATATAAGGCCAGTTTAGTGAACTTGATCACTAATCACTACAAGAAAATAGTGAATTAGGGACGGAAAATACCGACAGAAATGACAAATATTCCATCGGTATCTAACATTATCAACGGAATAAACCGACGGCTAAAAACATCGAAGATTAACTTACAGACGGAATGTTTCTTTATCGTCGGTAAAATTACAAACGGAATAAAATAAACCGTCGATAATATCAACTTAAAAGTTACCGACCATAAGAAATTTTCCATCGCTAAATTTACCGACGGTAAGTTGCTCATCCGTATGTAAATTTAGCATCGGAATATTTCTAATACAGTCGGTAAAGTTACCGACGGTAATGTTTTGTCCGTCGGTAAATTCTGAACTATTACCGACAGAACGTATTGTCCGTCGATATAGTATATAAACAATTACCGACGAAAATTATGTATATTTCCGTCGGAAAAATTTTTATTAAATTTTTTAAAAATATATATTTCCATTATATTTAAATTATAATCGTCGAAAAATTTGATTAATAATATATATTTAATTAGATATAAATAATTAAATAAAAATTTTGATTAATGAATAAAAATTAAAATATCTTAATTAATAATAAAAACATTACATTGTAAATAATAATATCAGTAATACAAAGTAAATGACCAATACTATACTACTGATCAGGAGCAGGTGGATCGTCTTGTAGGTGCGGTGACCTGCTGCCCTTGCCTTTTAATTCATCGATCTCCTGACGCAGTTGAGCGTACAAATTTAACGACTGTTGTTGCGCTACTATCGTCTGTTGTTGCGCAACCATCGTCTGTTGTGCGCAACCATCGACTCTTGCAATTGACACATCTCTTCCAACGTCTGTTGCAACTGAGTGGACAATGTCTGTACCGTGCTCTCAAGTGCCTCCACTTTGTTGTACTCGACGTGGAGGATTGCTAATAACAAGTATTCGCAAATGATCCTAGTCCGAATATCCTCCCATGACGATCCCTACCACCAACTGCTTCCAAGTAAATGTCAGCCTCACCAACATTTTCGGATTGTTAAGACCGCAGCTCAATAGTCTGTTGTATTAGGTCCTATCAAAAAGCAATGTTATATATTACTAAGTGATAATGATGAAGAAAATTATTAATATTAAATCATAAATTTCACTTACATTTACTTCTCTACAATGTTCATTAACGAATATCACCCTATCATACTTCTTAGTATGAGTGTGCAGAAACAGTTGACGGGATATAGGTGCCACGTTCAAAGACTTTTCCTGCATAGGAATAAAATGTTAATTATAACTAAAATAGATTTTATAAAGCAAATTCAATAAAAATA
>JANZXR010000003.1:6313638-6325505 GCA_027575705.1 Erythroxylum echinodendron
CCAAAGTTTTTACTAATGCTTGTATTAACTTCATCAGCTTCAAATTCTGTAACTTTCAGCAAGCCTAATTCCTCAATTTCCTGCAACATCTCTTTACCAGCTTTGTGAGGGGGAGGAGGTGTTTTTATCATCCTATTTTTAATGAACTTTTCTTTATTGCATCTAAATAGATGATCTGGAGGAAGAAATTTTTAGTGATTGTCAAACTAACATATTTTGCCCCCGTTTGGAAGATAAAACGCATCAGAATCATTGCCACAATAAAGGGCAAGTCAATTTTCCTGTTGTGCTCCATCCAGACAATATTGCATATGCTAGAAAATCACTAATGATCCACATCAAAGTTGCTCTCAATACAAAATTTTGTTTTATAGACACATCATATGTGTCAACACCATATTCCCAAAGATGCTGCAATTCAGATATCAATAGTTGTAAGAATACATCAAATTTATGCTTTGAATTTGTAGGCTTTAGCACAATCACTGTCAAAAAAATATATGATTATTTTATACACATCCGTGGAGGCAAATTATAAGGAGTAATTATGATTGGATATGATGAATATTACTGGCTGAATTGACAAAAAGGTTGGAATCTATCCGTCGATAATCCCAATCTAATATTTCAACTTTCAGTTGCAAACTCATAATGGGTGTCATTGAAATGTTTCCATGCCAGTACATCTGATGGATGACTCATTATTCCATCTTCTTATTAGTGTTCAATATGTCATCTCATATAAGATGCAGTAATATCAGAAGCATATAGTCTTTGAAGTCTTGGAGTTAGCGGGAAATAATACATCCACTTCCAAGGTACTAATTTATGTTTCATTGAACGCTTTCTAGGTCTGAACCTAGATTGACCACAAAATTTGCACTCTTCTAATTCCACATCATCTCCCCAATACAACATACATCTCAATTTGCAATAATCAATCTTTTCAACAGGCAAAACAAGACCCCTAATAAGTTTCTTCATATTGTAAAAACTATCAACCATTGTATGATCAGGAGGCAATGGTTCATTATACCATCCAAGAATTTTATCAAAACTTTTATAAGAAATATACCCTTTAGATTTTATGTTCAATATTTTAGCAATTAAAGACAATTGAGTCATTGTCTAACAATTTGGCTATAGTTCTTAGACAGCTGAGTGCAGTAAGTCAAAAAACTGTTTTGCAAGTAGGTTTGGTTCTTCTCCAAGATTTTCTATATTTTCCTAAAAGGCATAACCAGCTGCATCATAAACCATTTGCATGTAAGGATTTTCATTTGCATCCACATTATTTGCTCTAAATCCAATTCCCCCTTTAAAATCATTTGAGTTCACTGAAGATTGTACTTCATTACCCTTTGAGGTGCTACAAATCAATTGTTCCCTATGTCTTGTCCACTCAAAATAATTTGGAACAAACCCTTTTCTCAACAAATGCCCATTCACTTCATCAATAGGAAGGAAATGAATGTGTTTGCACTTTTTACATGGACATATGATCTTTGGGTCATCCATATATGCAAGTTGAGAACATGCGTAATGAATAAAAGATTCAACTGCCTCAACAAACTTATGATTAATGAAACCATCAGGTGTTAATCGTCTATACATCCAAGATCTATCAACATTACTCGTTTCTACAAAACTGTTAATTTCAAACAGTGATTCCATAGTTAGTATTCTTCATGTTTCCCAAAGTTTACAGAACATCTAAACTTTACACAACATTCCCTAAATATTAACCAATTGAATCAATCACCTACAATTGATTCCAAAATTATAGTACGTGGCATTGTTTACACGTTTGAATCAATAAAATAAGTTCTTGTTGTGACTCCTAGGCTCGTGGAATCGATAAGCCTCACGGGAGTTGCAGCATAGGTTTCTAGCCTTTATACCATCCTAGGGGTTTATTAATGCCTCAAATCATCTATAACATCTCAAACTCATTTCACATATAGTAAAGACTTAGACTATTAAAGAAGAACATAAAAACTCATCAATGATTATAAGAATATTCTAAACAACACAAAATCAAGAACATAAAAACTCATCAATGATTATAAGAATATTCTAAACAACACAAAATCAAGACCTTCTTTAGATTCACACAAAATCCAAACATATCATAATCGTATTATTAAAGCAATACATATGATAAATATTAGTTCGACGACTAACCTGGATAGATGGACAACTTCAAATTATAAAGAAGAAAGATAAGCAATGCTCTTCAACACAATATAGGGCTTGCGAAAAAGAATATGATATATTTAATATAATGCACTTATTCTAATATTGGTTAAGAAAATAAGGTAAATTGCATTAGTTAAATCTGATGGCATTTCTCAATCCTTTAATAAAGTTAGCTTTTAGTTTTTCTACTTCAAGTTCATAATTGAACTAAATCCATTCATGTTTGGTGTTAATTTAGGTGATGATTGTATTTTTATCCTTTTAATTCTTCTAATATCAATGGCTACAACATTGCAAGCGTTATTGGTTATGGTATGAGGTTCTTCAACCTCTATATTTCAGATATACATACTGTTATTGTTTGCATATGGATCCAACCTATGTATCTTAATTAGAATAACTAACTATAACATAATAAAAAACTAAGCGATTGAAATATTAAATTATTTTCTTGACTCATATTAAATATCATGGAGATGTGTCTAAGTTTGTTAATTCTATCAGAATTAGTCAAGTATAAGTAGAATTAATTCTAGCATATCTTCATATAAGTTTACTAATCTAATATATAATAAAGCAAGTTTAAAGTTTATTTTTTTTCATTTTACTCTTATAATTAATTTTTGAACTCGAAAGAAATTCTCATATTAATAGTTTATGCCAACTATAATTGACCAAATCATCAATACTTGATTTGCACAAGAATATGAAATATATTTCAGAACCTGAATAAAAAAACATCATCACTATTAATACGTACATCCTCAAATCCTTGAACCTTCTAGTTATACATCATCACTATTTAAACCTTCAAAGAATGTTGAAAAGTTCAAAAACAAAAACTTCCAATAATCAACCACAATAAATTCAAGAAGAATAAGATAAGGAAAACCCAAATCATCAATAATTGACCAAATGAAATATATTTGACCAAATGCCTCTAAGCCTGCAATAGACTAGATTTATTATTGACATGCCATGGAGCTACTTGCAATACCTTCTTTACATCATTAGGATTTTAGAACTTGAATAAAAATACATCATCACTATTAATACGTACATCTTAAAATCCATGAACCTTCTAGTTATACATCATCACTATTTAAACCTTCAAAGAATGTCATACTTATATAATAAAATCTGGGTCATCCAGGTAAACCAATCTTTTTCTTGGTCCTTTAATCATATTTTAAAGTTAAGAAAGGACATGAATATTAAAATCATGGTATAGAATGGAAAGAAAAATTAGTTTTGATATGACTTTTGGAACGAATAAGGTTTGTTATCATAAGATGTCACTCATTCACACAAGTGTTTGAAATTTGAATGATATGCTCTCATCATCTTCTTATGAAAGTGAATTTACCATAAGTTTGAAAATCATCCAATATCCACTACTTAAATAGATATATACAAGAAAAATTAAAAAGACTTCGGATAGGGTTATAATGAGACCAAATGACTAAGTAGGTTAACCAAAGAAGGGAATAGGAAAAAAATTATGTATAGTATAACGATAACAAATAAATTAAGGGAAACATTAATCCTCACTCTACTATCTCCTTATATTCTTACAACCACCATTCTTTGTTCATTCTTATCAAATACAAGAATCTATGCTAATCAATTTTTAAAACTTTATTTCATCTTTTTTTACATTTTTCTACACCTTTTGGATTAATATAAAATTTTCCTTTTTATGCCACCGTTATACATTTCACCTTCTCCCCTACATTAATCTTATTACTTCTTATTACCAAAGACATCACAATATAAGTAAAAGCTCTACTAATCATGAATTAAGAAGTAAATAATTTGTTTTTCTTTTAGACTCAAGGTATTTTTTAAGAAAGGGTAACAAAGAAAAAAGATATAATTTTTAATTAAGCTCAAAGGGGATTACTAATAGATTAATGTATTAAAAGGTAGAAATTTAGCTCAAACTCAAATCTTAGGTATATTTATCATTTTAATGCTTATGCATATGTTACATCTCATCTTGAAAAAATGATATTCAAGTTCTAGAAATTTAACATTAAAGAAGATATCCACATAAGAAATAAAAATGTTACATAAAGGCCAAAGTTTCTCATATGATCATATAAGTCAAATCAAAGCATAATTAATTAAAATTTTTAATTTTCTAGAATTCACAAATTCAAATTTTGTAGAGTATTCACTTACTCATATTATGCACTAAATTTTTAATCAATTTCAACTAAGAATCATGCATAAACTCATGATCCAATTAATGAGAACCTAAACACATAATTTAAAAAACAAAAAAAATGATACGAAAGACCCTATCAATATTTAGGATTATAATCATTTCTATGAGCATATTATTTTTGCTCCAATTGTTATACCATTCTTTATTTTCCTAGTTGATGAACCTCATAATGTCATCTAGAGGGGGTGATGTCAAAGAAGACAAAGAATACTCCTCCTAGCCTTTGTTTTGATACTTATAACCATTCTTTCACACATACAATCAAATATGCCAACTTCATCATATACTTTATTATCTTCACCCTACTAATTCATTCATTAACTACATCTCTTCAACACTCCCAATAATCATGTAAAGCATAATATTTGGCATAATCTATCACAATTAACACAAATTCCACAACTCCAATTCAATATCCTTACAATCATATAATAGTAGTACATAATCAACAATTCCTACTCATTAAAGCTCAGTAATGAACCTTATAGACTACCACCATGAAATTATTGAGAGTAAACCACTTGGATGACATAGAATTAAAATTAGGTACCTAATATCTCCTAAAACTCCTTTACACATAAAATCCCAAATATAAGTTATCTTAGGGTAACAAGCTGACGAAACCTAAAAATGCAGGCCATTTACATTTAAAAATGCATCAAGTTTAAATGGGAGGTTCAAACCACAAACAAATACCCAAATTAAACCAAGTATACAAAACCTAATAAATAACAAAACCCTCTTACCTCAACCAACACGCAGAAGAAATCACTGAAGCACGTGAAGGAAGAAGATGACGTGGGTGAGCAACGGCGATGAGCGAGGATAGGAAGGAGAGGAGCGACGATGACGGCGAGGAGAAGCTGCAGATGTGCGATTAGGGGTGGGCACGGTTCGGTTCAGTGAGTTTTCAACTGTTGAACCGAACAGAACCAAATAATCGGTTTTATCCAAAAAGAAAACCGAATCGAACCGAATGTCAGATGAAATCGAAAATTTGGTTTGCCTTGTGGTTCGATTCAGTTTGGTTACTTCAATCTGTTTGGGCCCTAATCTTGGGCCTTAAAATTTGGGTCAATTTTAGTACATGTCCAACATTTTTACTTCTTTTTAGGACCTATTGGGTGATTATCATACTTAAAAAGTTGCAAACTTACCTTATATACCTAGAATTAGAAGTATAAAAAAATACAATTTTTTTTTAGTTAATCGGTTTGGTTCAGGTTGGTTTAAAAAAAAATTTGCCTGCACTGTACCCCAACCGATATAGTCAGTTTTTCAATATCCAAAACCAAACTGACCATCCATCACTCCGGTGCGGTTCGGTTTGGCCCGATTTCTTCAATTTTATGGGTCGGTTCGATTTTTTGGGTTTTTTGCCCACTCCTTTGTGCGATGGAGAGGAAGGAGGAAAAAAGCGAAAGAACATAGGAGAAAACGAGGGGAAAAGGTTTCGGTTAAGTTTAACCTGAACTGAAACGACGTTATTTGGTATTAAACCAAATGGTGTCGTTTTCGATTTTTTAAAAACGACTAATCTGAAGTTAACAACGGAGTGGCTAGATCGTCTAAAATTCACTTATGGAATACATTACTGTCGGTAACACCCGACACTGATTATTGAACCAATCATTTCTGCGTAAATTTATCGACGACGCAGCTATACCGTCGGAAATTCATTGACGGAAAATATATCCATCAGTAAATCCTCGCTGCTTGTTTATTGCGGCAAGCGTACCTGCCTAACTTACCGACAGATATGACATTTTTGTCACTATATTCTGTCGAAAAAATTTTCAGGATATTTTCCCTCCACCTTTACAGATGAAAATTTTGTCCGTCACAAAATCAAATTTTTCATGACAGTTTTACTGACGGATATTAATTTTCCGGCTCTAATTAGCTATGGTATTTGTTCTGTCGGTAAATTTCCGTCGCTAATTTATGTTTTTCTTGTAGTGTATAAGATAAAAAATTTCTTTAATTGTTATTAAACTGCAACCAACTAATTGGCTACAAGATATAAACCAACATTACTAATATATCTTAGAGAACTTATGGAACGCTATACATATTGTCATATTACAATATTCAGAGGATATCCCTGTTGATAACAAAGTCTGCCCTATGCACACTCCTCCTTGCCCTTGAGAGACATAGTTGCTTCAAATTTCTTTAGAGCATCCTTCATCCAATCGTACCGGCACACTTTATACGCATCCTTAATGGTTAGCTGCAATTAATCAATATTTTCTCAACATTATATGTTTATAAAGGAATTTATAGCTATGTATCTCAGAGACTATAACATAAAGAAATGTAGTATGAAGAACTACCATAGCTTTTTGATATTTATAAACAAGATTTTTTTCTCTGTGGATTATAATAACTTGTTCTTTTATTTTATAATTAAATCAAATAAAGTTATTAAAATTCTTATTTATATTTGTTATCTTTTAAAGAGATTTAATATTTTTAATGGATATAATATAATTATTGTGTAGGACTATTAAAATACCTTAACAATGGGGTTCAAACTTATGACTAATTAATTTGATCACCATTGCTATTTTATAATCCTACATGTAAGTATCATATAAGAGATTATGTTTACATTATTTATAATTTAATTTAAATCAATGTAAAGGATTATTTACAATGTTTAAAAACAACTATCACTTCTTAATGTAGTTTTACAATTTAATAAGGTGCATAAAAGTTATTGAATGATTTTATAATTGTTTTTGTTATATTTCTGTTTGGTATTTTTACTTAAATTTTACTGATGATAATTTATAATAAAACATATAAGCTATTTATGCATTGGAAGAGCGGTGCTGACCCATTTCCTATTGTAAGTAGCCTGTCCTGGCCATTGATCCAGCTCCTGAGTTACCTCCAATGGAAACAGATAGCCTCTACAACCTCCTTGATGAGAGTTTTTGTTTTTCTGACTACTCTTACTTTGAAATTCCCATACTCCAAGAGATTGTTCCTGTTGAGAAGTGGGAAGCAATTTAGTCTTGTTGATTAATTAATTAGATGATCATATAGTTACAATTAATTTCAAGTACTTTAAACTCAAAATAAGCTTTGTCGGTTCAATTATGTCAAGACATGCCATTAAAGTGAGGGAGTAAACGTACACATAGCTGCCAATTGATGTTGGTAATCTCAAAATCATGTATATAAGACAAACTATAGGTTTTTGTTCCCTTGACAAGAATTGGAAGTAAAAATTGAAAGTTTGGCTAATGATTAATTGAGAAGTACTACAACACAGTTGAATCACAATTTTTTAAAATGTTTTTTTATAAATTAAACTCATGAAAAATATAAATTTATAAAATTACTTGGATGCATGAGACATTATTCAAGTCGTTTTTATACAAGATTAGTATTATGTTTCTAATTTTTGAGAAAAAAATGCATTAATTCAGGTTTGTCTTGTCTACTAATTAATTAATTGGTAATAGTCATTAGAGAGATGACTCTGCATAATGGAAATATAAGTAAGTTATTAATTTGTTTTTCCATCAGTCAAACAAAACTCAATTGAAGTCGGTTCTAATTGTACCATGGTTGCTATCTTTCCTGCACATGATAATGTCTGTGAATCGAGAAAAAATTGAGAAAGGATGCGTAGGGCAAATAGACAGATGACCTACACCAATTATTCCCGTCACTCCAGCTTCCTCCATGGCCTCACGGCATGCTGCTTGATCAAGGGTCTCATCGTCCTCCCATCCACCCTAATAATGTTACGTATCGACATCGAAATTAATGGAGACATGCAGAGGCAACAATATACTGTTATTCTTACTTCAGATTAGAACATATTTTCATTACTTACTAGGTTAGGAGCTAGGTTATGAACGAGAATAAAGATGCCAGAAATTTAGATTAGAAATAGCTTGCAGCAAGTTAATACCTTCGGGAAGACAAGATCTTCTCGACTTGGAGTTGAAATCATGAGAACAATAATGTCTTTCTCCGCATTGGAATATTTATCCTTCTCAACCACAAGCTTGTAAGGAATACACCTACCGGTTTTATTCAAACAATAAACATCACAACTAGGTCAACTTAATGTTGAAAGAGCACAGGAATCATCTCGCATCCTAAATAAAAGGAACATAAAAGTGTATTGTATAATAAAAGATACATATTCCATTATCTTGAGATTTTGAATAAGATATGCTATTCCTTTTTAGTATCACACATAGATCACTCTTTCTTTAAATATGTCTTACATTTTTTCACAAAAAGTCAATATATTCAGTGCACAAAACTCTCTATTTTGAGGAAGTTTGGAGTGACTCTCTCTTTTTTTTTGTATTTTTACAAAAAGATTATTTCCATGACTTGAATCTGTGACCTGATTATTTCTATGACTTGAATCTGTGATCTTATGTTCACAAAGAGACAACCTTTCAAGGCTCCAATTTTTTTTACAGTTCGGTCAAATAAAAAATTTTATATATTCCTCTTTGTTAGGACAAAATGGAAAAGGGATTACACAATCAATCATCATATTTTGACCTAATAAGGAAGGGACTATGCATATTAGTCAACCTTAAACAGAGTTTAAGAAGTCTCATTTACATGATAGGACTACCGACGGAGTGCCAATTAATCAATTGACTAAAAATGAATTGCATCCTACTGAATAATGCGGACAGAGATGCGAGATCGAAGTTCATAATAGACAGTTGAACCCATCACTCTCATTTAGAATTAATATGGGGTAATGCACGACATATCTGCCAATATTTCCTATTACATAATGTCAACCATTGAATTATGCCAATTAGACTTCCAAAAGTCAGCTGCCGAACACACAAGTTAACTTGCTCCTTTTCCGGTACGACATGTACATTATTCCAAACCAACTATCTTAGAAAGCGTGCTTAGAAATTATTTGCGATGTTACCAATGGAAAGAAGACCAGAGTCGAAAACTTCAAACTTGTGTAATTTTATGACGTAAAAAAGCCCAACAAATGCAAATTGACTTTGAAACATCTCAGTGTTTTGAACTTATACCTTAACAAAAGTACTAGGTAATTTTCAATTGGAAAAGTTGATCCTCCAAGTAGTCGATGTTTCCTAGAAAAGCTGCAACTACGTTTCTTTAAAGACAGTACCGTATCCCTTTGAGTGCTGATATATGGTTGTTTTTTATAATATGTTTGTGTAGTCCCTAATTATCACAACATTATAAGTGCAATATAATCTGCAACCCACAATTTTAAATTATGGTTCCGCCTTTTTAAAATTCAGGTGTCTGTGTTTGTATAACAAAATAAGTTTATATCATTTGGAAAATTGTTAACATCTATCCTTTCGTGTTTAGCAATTAGTAACTCAAATGAATAAAAGAAAGCAGAAGTGGGATTTAATGAGGGAACAGACATACCCTGCTACAAGCCTGAACTGATCGTCGTAACGTTGTCGGAGTCTCCCTGTTCGTGCTGATAAAGATGACATGACTACCTTGGGGATAAAGCTTCACTGTTAGTTCAGTGGATATGGAAAGTACAGAAGAAGGCTCACAGGATATGTATGAAATCAGAAACTAGGGAGCTGCGAATTAAGAAGCATCTCTTAAATGGATATAGAATCGTCATTGCGAAGCTTTTATAGGATTGACTATAAATAAAAAAAGGTAGGGTTGACACCATCGATGACCGAAGTACAGGAGATACGTTAGGAATTGCATCTGCTGTGTTTTGTTTTATAAAAAGTAAAAGTGGGTCAACAATGGCAACTCGTTTTGCCGTCACAACAAATTCACATTATTAGCCGTTTCCAGTTATTCTACCTGACTAGTAAAATAACTTTTATACTGCGATAAATAAGGTTTTAAATTAAGGTTAAACTTCATTATAATCGTAGACCCTCGGGATGGATCCACGCTTTTCAATATGATGATCCTTCATAGAAACAGCACAAGGCCACATAGTGACCTGTTCTTTATCGTCCCACCAATTCGATGCCAAGACTAAAACTACATAATATATCGTATGACACTAATCGCAATCAAGTACGTTTGAAAGTTGCAGGTCCCTTATAAATCTAATATAATAAAACACGACAAGATCAAATAAAATTCCACATCCTCCAACTGGGCCATGAAAGGATTGTCAAAGAAGAAATTGTGCTAGTCGTCAGCACATACTCTATAACTAATTAATAACGGTACCAGAGCCCCAGTTATGTCTAGTTTGATACGTCAAAAGTACTCAAAATTGCTAATGTTTGACGAATGTGTCGTTAAATTAGAACTCATAAATTAATTTTTAATATAGTAAAATATTAAAATCATGTCTCATTTTTCTAGAATATGAATGAATATTTGTCGTCATTGCATTAAAAATCTATTAATTCTGATATTACCTATTTTATTAAAAAATTAAGTATTTATTTAATTTTATTTTTTTAAAAGCATTAAAGATTAGATTGTTCTACCTTCTAATGGCATTGCAAAAATTATAACATACTAACGATTAGACGAATTACAGGGGTTAAGCAATTTCATTACGGCTGAATATATAAGACGAATTACAGGGGTTAAGCAATTTCATTACGGCTGAATAAGACGAATTACAGGGGCTAAGCAATTTCTTTACGGCTGAAGAGCTACGAGCACTGATCAGAGAAACAAGAAAGCACACCATCTAAACGCTACCTTCAGCCGTTTCTCACGCGAACAGATTGAGGCGAACTTTATCCGAAAGCGACTGCTTTCGGTGATCATTACAATTTAGTTACGGAGAAAACACTCGTTTGAAAATTGAACTTTAAGGTTTGAAAGTGATTAAAAAGGACTCTGATGTTTTCGGGACATCTCGAATCTAATTTCAAACTGACAAAACCTCTAATTATATCAGAGTTTTAACAGTTCTTTAACACGACCGGTCCACTGCTAATGTGAAATCCATCTGATGGCAAAGTTATGAATACTGTATCAGATTTGGCACCGAATTAGGTTTTAGTACAGTATTATATTGATACCGATTAATACCGGGTACTGTTTCAGGTAATTTTTTAAATTTATAAAATAGGTCCTAAATTTTTAAAAATTACAAAATAGTTCATTATCATATTGTATAGTTGTAGTTTATTTAATTTAGCTTCTTTATATCATATCCATTTTAATTTATATATATCTTTATTATATTCTAATTATTTCTATATATAATATATATCTATATATAATAATTATCTAGATATAATAATTTATTATAAAATAATGAAAATAATTCAAATTTTTGTATTTTATCAAAATTTTGAATTATTATTTAGAATTGTTATTTTTTCACATTCCATTTCATTTTATATTTAATTAGACATAATCATAATTTTAATTTAATATATAAAATTAAGTTAATAATTATTAATAAATATAATTAAATTTAAAATGTATTTTTAAAATA
>JANZXR010000003.1:6335656-6349799 GCA_027575705.1 Erythroxylum echinodendron
TACCACAACTGTTTGTGAATGACTGAACACGGTCGTTCTGCACAAATCCACACCGTTTGTTTATAAAAATATAAACTTAATCAAACAATCTTAATTGCAAAAGACCAAAAACTCAAAATTTCGAATCTCTCATGTCACTGAATAAGAGCTTACATGTTGAAGCATCCCTGGCACTTCACATCCTGGAACCAAAATTGTAATTTTTTATCAAAAATTCCGAAAGCGATAAACAAAATACAGAGACAATCAAACAACAATGAGAATTAAGAATCTGTACCATGAAAAAGGAGTTGGGAGATTGCACGAGACGCTTGAGCTTGTGTTTCCTCTTCTCCAACTCCGCAGGAGGATTCAGCAAATCTATATCGTTTTGGAGAACCTGCAAAATTAATCATAAACCCATTAACAGATTCTTTCCAACGCTACAAGAAATCGCAAAAGATTGGATCTTCATGGCTTACCATCTTTATGAGTTGCACCGAAAAACTCCGTACGAGAAGCACAAGTGCAGGGAAAAATTTCGAACTTTACTTCGTGAGACCGAAGGGGGCTTGGATTGACGATACATATAGATGTGTTTAAGGAGATATATTGGCCGTCGGATTTCAAACCCATTCATCTCAACCGTTTATCTTTTACGTTTCTTGTAGCGTCTAGGGTTTTGTAATCGGGTCAACCGAATTACCCAGCCACTCATTTATGTAACCAAATAGAGGGTCCGGCCCACTAGTTTATGAATCTCTATTTTTCAATTAATCATCCGTCACAATTCTTAAATCAGTATTTAAATAATAATAATAATAATAGCAGTACTATAGAGTAAAGAGTCTCAAAGTTTTATAATTATAATGGCTAATTATAGCGTGTTTATAATTATAAGATTTAGAATCTCCTTATTACAAAATTTTTCTTATGATATCATAAGTGTTTTTAAAATTGTACGAAAATTAAATTATTAAAATAAAAAATTTAAGATTTAAAAATTTTAATTAATATAATTAAACTAGTCAAATTTTTTAAACATTAAATGTAACAACCAAAAAGTATCATGCTCTTAGCATGTTATGCAATTTTTGGACGCAAATCTCTCAGACAGACCCAGAATTAGCACTTCTTCGATATATATACACGGAACAGAGCTTCAACATTTCATCGAGCACTGTCGATTCCAAAACTACTAGGTGCTCTTATACATACAACGATGGCGGTCTGGCGTGTGGCGGTGTTAATGGTGGTGGTGTTCATGGGAGTTTGTAGTGGCGGTGTGAAGGCTCAGGACGGGCCGTCTTTCGGAGAGTGTTTCTTGGACTGTGACAAAACATTTGCCACTTGTGTCACAGGTTGCGGGTCTGAGGCAGGATTTAAGCCTGTCAAGTGCCTGTTCGACTGTGAACAAGGTCTTCTCAAGTGCTTTACCAGCTGCGCTCATTTCCCCGCGATGGTGTTGCCACCATCCAATGTTTATGTCCGTCGTTAATACCACCGTCGGGGACTGTACCACTATGTCATCACTTGGTCTATACTTTGCTGTAATGATTCAATATTAAAAAAGTCTCGTGTCGTATTATGTTAAAACTATCGTAAAAACGTTATTAACAAAGCAAGACAAGAGTTCTTATTATTGTTATTGTAATTAGTTATCTAATCTTTAAATTTAAAATACACTTTTCACAAAAATTTAAATCAACTCTTAAAATTTTCAAAACTTAAATTAATAAGTAATAGTACAATGTTTTACTACTATAAGTCAATCAAAAAAAATATATAAAAATTAAAATTTGTAATTATCATCATCATGATTTAACTTTTTTATAAGATATTAAATTAGAATTTAAATTTTTTTAATGTTTAATTAATTTTTAATAGTAAATCCCATTTATTAAATATTAAATGTCTTATAATGATAGTTTTGAAATTATCAAATTTAGATAAATAAATCAGGAAAGTTAAAGATTAATTCGTATATTTTGAGATTTATGTACTTTCAACGTGGGTTTTACACGGGCTGACGAACTTTTGCCTAGTTTGTATGTGCTGGCTGATCTAGGACATGCATCATATGTCAGTTCGTTCTACGGTCTACCGTTTATAATGTCATATAATTTACTCTGGTATATTTTCTTAGTTTTAGTCAATTTGATAATTTTAATATTATTTTACTTTAAATAAATATAAACAAAATAAATAAATAATATTATAAAAACATAATAATTTCATATATACGAAAATAAAAATAAAAGTCAAATCACAATGTTGTATTATCTCTTTTACTCATATATTCCTACAGACTCTAATTAATAAGTTCAGATCACATACTGTTTTTTTAGTTATGAAAATAATGGTAGAGGGCATTTGTTGCCTCAATTAACCTTTTTTATGGGAGCAAATTGTAATGGATAGATGATGTCAAAAAAGCAGTTTTGACTGAAAAGAAGAGTACAAGTGTACATGGCTTCACGTCAAATGCCATATAATTCGGGTGAGTTCGTTGCACCTCTCCAAATTCTGCGTAATCAGCGGAATTCATATTAAATTGTGGCGTTGTTACAACTATATGCTATGTCACTCACACTCATGTACATATGACAATAGAATGAAGATATGCAAATGTCCACCGCCCTAACCATTAATTTAGTGACTTTCCTGATCTTTCTCCAAGGATTGGTTTCTTATCTTTTACTTCTCGTTCTCGAGTTTTCTCTTACTATCTTTCGGTTGATCAGATGTACATTTTGCAGGATGTAATCCCAATTCTTGATCGCTTTGAATATAATTCTATCTTCAACTCAAAGGCCTTAACAGATTATGAAAGAGGGTAATAAGGAAAGTAAAGTATTGCTCAACTCTCCTTCATGCCCCTACCTTGTTTTACTCCTCTTTCCCTGCTAATTTCGTGCTCATTCTTCCACAAGAACACACTGCCTTTCTTTCTAGTCTTTCAACGTGAACATACAATCATACCTATGTCCTTATAATTTAAAGATCATCTTATCAAACATGGTTTGCGTTGTAATTATATTCGCTAGGGATCTGCGCTAGTGTAGAAGAGTAGTACTGTCTAGTCTTTTAAACCCTTCTTGCATCTTCCTTTAAGCTGGTTAATTTCTGTTTTTGTTTCTTTTTTTTTTTTTTTGGTTGTTTCGATTACCCAACACGTAAAACTTTTTATTATAGTGATGCATCCAATATTGCAGAGTGTAATTATAAATTCATAATTAATTAAAGAAGCAAAACTTTAGTTATGATTTGGGAAGTATTATTCGCATATTGAAGAGCCCGTTCTACTGATCAACTTTAGGTTACAGATCCTAGATAGAAAGTGAAATCAAGAGGCTTTTGGATAACTCAAGATGCTTCCATGTTAGGCAACATGATCCCAAAGGGAAAAAACATGTAACTCTACGATGTAAACTGTTCAGTTTCTTGACCATAAGAACTCGAGCAGTGGCGTCTAGCTGGTGCAACAGGAATTTTTATGCAGACCTTGTGTCAGCTCCGATGGAGGACTTGTTACCCCACAATCACTAAAAGACTGTGAACACTCCTGGCTTTTCTATAGAAATGGATCGACGAAGCCTGCAGGAACCATATTCGTCGAGTCTTTAGCTATGTAACCGTGTACCATGGTTTTCAATATTCAAACTAATACATTATATATATAGTCCCTCCAATGAGCTAGTAAGAGTTAGCAATGTAAATTTTTGCTATCTTGATTTGCAGCTTTGAGAATTTGTTTATAATCAAATTACATGGTTTCCAAGGGCTTGGATAGCATAGCATATAGGGTTCCTTATTTGTCGGCCTCCAATCACAAATTTGGCAATATCATGTAGGGTCCTTGAAGTGACTTGTGATTCACTGTTATAAGTAGTTGCCAACCCACATCACTTGCTCTTCTTGTTCTGCTTCCGTTTTTGCTCTTTTCCAATTTAACGCCTGTGGAGACATGATACATGCATAAATGTTGGCTACAATTTTGTTATACAACTTAAAATTTTAACCGATACATAATTTTGTTCTTGAATTACAATTTGTACTTGATTAGATGTAATTATCACAATTAATCTTAATCAACAATTTAAATGTAGTTGAAACAAAATTCGTATTATTGACCAATTTTGAGTAGAGATTCTTGGAGTAACCGACAATATCACTGATTTGTGATTGAAGGGTCCCAAATTCTGCATCATAAAAATAACTTTTTTGTAAAGTATAAAAGAAAGACTACGTACAATTAATGACACTCTCTCTTATCACACAATTTAATTTAAGGTTAGATGGAATTTTTCTTTTTTGGTTTTTGTTTGGGGTTATCTTAGAATAAATCACGGACCTAATGGACCTCTAAAACCCTTCCTAGTTAATACCTAGAAGATGAATGATTCCATAAATTGTGAGGTTAAAGTAAGAGGAAACAAAAGACTAGTTAGTAGGCAATTCATTTTCCTCCTACAACACAAAAGTCTATGAATCTGGATCTCACCAACATGCCGGCCTGTTGGTGGTCGCTTTCCATATCAAGTGGAGACACTCTTTCGTCAGCTTGCTATCAACAGGTGTGCCACCTAATACATTACTCAATTTTGTGGGAGGGTGTAGGTGTCAGTGCAGTTGTATTTTAGTAGTGTTAGGCATTTCTACTCACACCTGTATCTATTAAAAGTTAAAACATTTGAATTTGCATGCCAAGTCCTTGACGTTTTTAGTTTAATATGTAGATGACTAATTGGATATTTGCATGCAAGGTCTTTTTAAGTTACGGTGAATGCGGCGATCATAATGACAAACAATAGATGTACAATGACAACAAATTGTAGTAAACAAAAGCTAACTTTCCACAATCTAAAACCATGTTTGCATGTGCTTATTAGTCTGTTTCTCTAACTTCCACTAATGTATATTCCACCACCTTAATTGATTCATCATATATAAGTGTATGCATATAATACCTCACAAAAGACCACTTTGATGCATTTATGGCTGAATGAGTACTGTATATGTGTATGTATGAGACTCTTATATTTAAGTGTATTTACAATGGATTGATTGAGAAAAAGAAGGAAATTGTTAACAGTTTTGACCAGACAAGGCCACATGTGTAGGACATCCTTTGGCCTCTACTTCGCTCACATTTCCCTTTATCCTTTTCCCTTCTCTCATTTTCTTGGTTTTCACTTAGCTGCCCGAAGTACCCTTTGAAGAGATATATGTCCTAAAATCTCTATATAAGAGTAATTAAGAGCTGCTTCTCCAATTATGAACTTTGTTAACTGTATTTGGGAGGTTTCTTCCTCTATCCTGAGACTAACCCCTCTTGCTCTTTATAGCTGTGGTTGTTTCATGTTTGTAGCCCGAATCACCTTGTAATCTTCCCATTCAAACATCATTATGTATGACAGGTCTTATGCATGGCTGCCATAACTAAAAGGCTCTTTTATATCTAAAACCACGCGTATCTCATCATCTTCCGCAGCTTCCTTTAACATCACCTAAAGATGCTGCCAAGCTTTGATCCAAACGACAATGAAGCTGGCTTCGAGCTTTTGGAAGACCTGACCATTAATGCACGTCAAATTCAAGAACAGGTATTGGAGGAGATACTTAAGAAAAATGCATACACACAATATCTCATGGTCTTCCTTAATGGTCACTCTGATAAGGAGAACTTCAAGAACAGAGTCCCTGTTGTAAACTACGAAGATATCAAGCCCTTCATCGAACGAATTGCCGATGGAGAACCTTCCACCATCATTTGTGGGCATCCCATTACTGAGCTTCTCACAAGGCACGATTTACATAGTTGCTCCTACGTGGAATCAGTTTAATTTCGTCTGTGGATTATGTGTTTGGATTATTCACAACTTCATTGATTTGATACTGTACACAGCTCCGGGACTTCGGGAGGCCGACCAAAGATGATGCCTTCAACTGCTCAGGACTTGGACAGGAAAACATTCTTCTACAACCTTCTCGTACCTGTGATAAATAAGTAACTCCACTCACGTTGATTAGTTCTTAACTGCTAACTAGTTGTACAGAATGAATGTAACAGTGAAAACCAAGGTGAATAAAATGAATTTGTAAATCTTATTTCAGGTACTTCTATGGCTTGGACCAGGGGAAATCAATGCAGTTCTTGTTCGTCAAACCTGAACTTAGCACCCCCTCAGGGCTGAAGGCAAGACCTGTCTTAACGAGCTATTTTAAGAGCAGCCATTTCACATATCGGCCTTTTAATCGGTATAATGTCTACACAAGTCCTGATGAGATCATCTTGTGCCCTGACAGCAAGCAGAGCATGTACTCTCATTTAATCTGTGGTTTGTTACAGCGTGATGAAGTTTTAAGGGCTGGTGCAATTTTCGCTTCTGCTTTCCTGCGGGCCATCAAATTCCTAGAGGAATATTGGAGAGAATTATGTTCAAATATAAAAGAAGGTAGAATTAGTGATTGGATTACAGACCTTGGTTGCAGAAATGCTGTCTCCTCGATTCTGACTGGTCCAAACGCTGAATTGGCCAATTTAATTGAGCATGAATGTAGCAGCACATCATGGGAAGGGATAATCAAAAAGCTTTGGCCTAAAACAAAGTACATTGACGTTGTTATTACAGGTTCTATGGCACAGTATATCCCGATGCTTGAATTCTATTGTGGTGGGATCCCTCTGGTCTCCGTCATGTATGGCTCTTCTGAATGTTTCATTGGTATCAATTTTACGCCACTTTGCAAACCTTCTGATGTCTCTTACACCATCGTCCCATACATGGCCTACTTCGAGTTTCTACCTGTCTCAACGGACCATAGAGAGTTACAAGATATCCAGGGGACTGACCTTTCTGGTAAGAATTGTGGGGATGAAGAAGATAAGAAGAGAAACATGGAAACTGTTGATCTTGCTGATGTAAAACTTGGGTACTACTATGAACTTGTCGTCACAACTTTTACAGGTAAATATTTGTTCTGCCGAGAATCTGCTAGTTGTTTGAGCCATGGTTATGTATCAGGAACAAGGATTTGCTCTTAATAGTTCGTAGCCTGACATCCATTCGCTGTGAATGGTTTCTCTCTTCATTTAACATTTTCCATTTTTTGATTTTTAGGCCTTTACAGATACAGGGTTGGGGACATTCTCATGGTGACTGGCTTCTACAACAATGCCCCACAGTTTCGGTTTGTGCAAAGACGAAATGTTGTTCTAAGTATTGATACTGACAAAACCAGTGAAGATGACCTCTTGAAGGCAGTGACACTAGCAAAGAACCTGCTTGAGCCCCTAGGCTTCATGTTGGTTGAGTACACCAGCTTTGCTGACACTTCCTTAATCCCAGGCCACTATGTCCTATTCTGGGAACTCATTAGGAAGGGTAGAAATGGTGTAACAGAGCTTGATCCAGTTATAATGGAGAAATGTTGCTTCACTATAGAGGAATCTTTGGATTCAGTTTACAGGAGGTGTAGGAAAAAGGACAAATCTATTGGACCACTGGAGATGAGGGTCGTTGGACATGGAACGTTTGATGCTCTCATGGACTTGTGTGTCTCTCATGGATCTTCTGTCAACCAATACAAGACACCGAGGTGCATTCAATCTGAGAAAGCCTTAAAGCTCTTGGATTCCAGGGTGGTGGGAAGATTTTTCAGTCAGAAAACACCATTTTGGGAGGCCATTTGAAAATTATGGATAGCCAATAAAATTACAGCTATCATCTTTAACCTATTGGCGTGCAGCTTGCAAGGAGAATTTTCCATAGTTGTTTTACAGTTCAATGCTTTTTTTTTTTTTCCAATGTTTTCGTGTGTGTAATGTGTATCTTTATATGAAAACAAGTCTATAATTTCAGACTACTATCTTCTTCCTTTTGAGACTTTTCTGAGTGCCAATATGAAGGAATTAGTCAATCACAACTATATAAGACAAAAGTTGATTAATACTTTTCATAATTATGCCAGACTAGTAAGCCATGGGTCAAACCCATCAACATGTAGGAATCTGATTAGTTATGACGATATTGATCTACCGAGTGATCAAGTTCAGAAGATGATCGGCTGAGATCAATTCTGAGAGTATCATTCAGGGCATTGTCATTTTCAATTATATCCAACAGGCACCATGGAACTGATTCTTACTGCAATACTTTATGCATGATTAACAGTATCTGGATAGGCTCTCATCAGAATTCTTTCAATAATGTCTAATTAAAGAGATGAACATTTAATGGAAGAAGATATAGAGAAATAAGAATTCTTTTTATGAGTTTTTCATCAGTTGAGAAGAACTGATGACTAGAGCAAAGATTGAGAAATACCAGCTGTAAACCCTAATTCAAGCAAAGAATTATAGGGGTGTAGATGCATTTGCAGTAGGATGTGTGTTTGATAAATTCTGGAGAATGAGAGTAACCTGTAAATTATGTACGTAGGTTAAGTCATAAAACAGGGTCGACTCTTGGGGTGATAGCTGAGAGTTGAAGTCCTAACTACATTCACAGCTCGAACCAGCCGCCCATATTCTTCATACCTGTGTTTTTATTATTACTTAATTTTTTATCAAAAGCAATAGGTAGAGAGGCAAGAGGCCAAGATGTAGCCACGGATACTAATAGTGGAAGTTAGGAGGAGATCCATTAACCCAAAAACATAAACAACAAGCTAAGGGGGACAATGAGAGCAACCCAAGGAGACATAGAACTGTTGAAACAAAGTCAGAAAGAAGTGTGTGTATTAGCGCCTTTGTCTCTTGCATTTATGTTCAACATGTGGTCTTAACCACCGCCAGCTCTTAGGTTACACCATTCCACTGCGACTCTGGCTCCACTCTTTTTCTTTCTTCTTTTTATTAACTCATGCAATAAACTCTTTGTTTTGTTACTCACAGCAGAATTTCCATATACTAATATTAATCAGACATGTACGGTTCAAATATAGATGATAAGTGTTTATATTACTTTTAATTGTTTATTATGTTCTTATTACATATCTACTGTAACTCATAAATGTGATAAATGTTGTATAAACTAGGCCAACTCAATCAAATGGCAACAGCGGCCAGCAAACATTCAAGTGTAGGCAACAGTTGGAAAAGCGAGCAATTTTAATTAATGAGTGATTTAGTTATATAAATTTTAGGAACTTTGGAGATTTTGTATAGTAGGCATGCATATCCTTCCCTGTCCTCAAAATACTCTCCCTTTCTTTCTGCTTTGTGACTATCAAACGTGAACATTAGAATCTAAGCCTCGCCCACCTCCCAATTGGCTGATGCAAATAGGACAAAGGCTTTTGGAAACGTGTCGCCTATTAAGACAACATGGGATTCATTTGTCCTAAAAGTAATCATCCCTCGCGAGGCTTCATCTACATTCGCAGTTACAGGTCTCTCCTCTTTATCCTCAGCTTACACCTGCAAACTCATCCTTTCATCAAACAAGGAAGAAGAAGAAACTGAAGAAAATGGCCAACCCTTTTGTTTTCCAGTGTTTTTCATCCTCTAAAGCATGCAAGCTAGAAAGACAGTCGCCCCTTTTTTGCATGGTGTGTGTGATTTGACAGTTTTCAGAAGTAATGCTGCTGCGTGCTCGCGCACAGGCACACGCTTTGATAGGATTATAAGTTGGAGTGTTTCAATCAATGTCTAAAGCAGGAATGGAATGAGGCCAAGCATAGTGAATGTGGTTGGCATTTGGCGTCTAGTTAACGGATATAAAGAGCGGGCACACGTGTGTTGGACTGATGTTGGGGACGTTTTGAAGTAAAATCCTTGCACTGTACGTAGCTGTCTTTTGAGCGCTCAAAGTGCCGGGAGGTTGCGAGCAAATGCAGCCCCACGGTTAGGCTAAAACAAAGTGATGATGAGGCAATCCTTGCACCGCATGCACTCAAGGGATAAGGGTCATTTCCTAGTGTCCATGGACGTGAAAGCGAGAGGACTTTGAGAGGTGGGTCATTGCTGCTTTTCTTTTTCACATTAGGAGGAGTGCCAACCCATCGCTCAATACCCTTTGACTGCGTCTGCATGCATTTGCCAATTACGGAAGATCAGATGTGGGGATATCTGATAATGCATAATGCATGACAGAGGCTTTGTTTCCCGCATAGGGAGACTAAAAAGAGCTAGGAGTCAGGTTCTGAGGCATTTACGAGAGAGACAAATGAGAAGGTATCCTCAGAGAAGGATACTGTTGTTCTAGGCCCTCCACCTGCTGCTTTTGTAAATAGTCTCATGCATCTCTGTCAATGAAAAGACTTTTTATGAACTCCATCACCATTGCTATGAAACACTTCCAGAGATTAATGTTTCGTACTTGAAGAAGTAAATGTCCATTCGTTACTTAAATATGAGGATTGAATACAAAGACCATTATGACTAATTGTCAAAACCAAGTCTTGATAACGTATCTCCATTTTCACTTGAATTAAGTGCAGTTAAAAAGAAGTAGTCTTGCTTGATTGGATTCAATACTGTTTATGGTTAAATGATTATAATAACCCCTTTGTGTTACACATAGTGGGCTTCTATTTTTTGTCTTGATGATGAGCCGTGATCTGGAAACGGTCACCATCGGTGGATAACAAAACCTGCTCATGGATAACAAATACACATCACATAAATCCCGAATATTGATTTACATTAAGCAATAGATTTGATTAACCTGACTAATAATATAATTTGACATAAAAACAAATTCATACTTTCAAGTGATTGGGAATAAACTCTAAGATAAAACGAACTATGTCTAAAAATTTTAAAACATTTTAAAAAATAAAATCTTGGGAAATAAAGACGTAAGAATCTACAAAATGATTATATTCTTGTTAAGCTTTTATTTAAAAAAATTTAAGAGCAAGAACATATTACATAAGAAATAACAAAAAGAGATTAAAAAAAGAGTTATGTTGTTATCTAAATTTATGTAGCCCACTTTATAATTGTGGTTACTAACAATAAAGTCATCCAATCCAATTAAAATACATGTGGTCAATCAAGCATCTATTAAACTAAATTGATGTACGTTAAGATTTAATATTTCTTGACCAAGTGTTATTTTTACTGCAACTTAACACTTTAGTTTTCAAACTTCAAAAAATAATATTGTATCAAGTTTTTTTTTCCGATATAACATTCTCTATTTCTGTAACCTTGTCCATTATTCTTTTTTAACATTCTACTATCTAATATACACTTACAAGTATTTTCGAAATTAACACCATCACTTAAGGTAAATTAGTTATAACATTAAGAGCTTCTATCACTAGGAAATTATATTAATCCAAAAAAAGTTGCACCTAAGTCTGGCTAAAGCAGTCCCTATAGGGTTTCTCTCCTTTAGAGAACTCGTTTGTCTTGTCTTTTGACAAGATTGGTTATGTTTTTTTGATTGTTTGTTTGTCCTTTGTGACAATGGAAGAGGCTGATAATGTCTCAGTTGAGATGGCTCATTTATCTGTTGAGGATGAACATGTTAATGAGAAAGGTTTAGAGCTCGAGGAGGAGGACGTTGATGATGGCGGTGAGGACTTCTCATTGTGTTTGGTGGGACGTTTCCTCTCTAATAAGGTGGTCAATTTTAATGCTATGAAACAAACATTGGCTGCACTGTGGAAGCCATTTATGGGTGTAACGATTCGAGAAGAAGAAGGGGAGTTGTATGTTTTCCAATTCTATCATGAGGTCGACATTGATCGTGTTTTGGATATGTCTCCTATAACCTTTAATAGTAATCTTCTGATTATGGAACGTATGAGGGGTTATTCCCATCTACAGTGGTAGCTTAGCTTTTCTTTGGAAGGCTACAAAGTCTGTTACTTTTTTAAGTTCTTCCTAACGTTATATTGATACAGTTGTTGAAGTGGATACTGTAGGGACTTAGCGTTTAACTGGTTTCTATGGTATGCTAGATCGCTCTCGCCGTGATATTGCATGGAATCTTCTTCGTGTGTTGGCTTCTCATAGCGACCTTCCTTGGGTTGTTATGGGTGATTTTAATGACATCTTGGCTGCCCATGAAAAGAAGGGAGGGACCCACAATCGGATAATTTGATAAACAGTTTTCGTACTGCAATTCGTGATGCTGGGCCTTTCGATTTCCATATGTCTAGTTATCAGTTCACATGGGAACGTGGTAGAGGAAGTGCAACATCCCACTACCATAGAGTACGTACCTAAGCTTTTAGGAATATAACCTACGATAATGGTATGTTGGAGCAATAACAATTCTAACTTACACATGGAAAATCATTATAATTTTCTCTTAAAACATTCGCTTTATTCATTCAAAAAGCTTACACTATTTCTATCAAACAAATATTTACAAAACCTGATACAGATTCTAACAAAACTACAAAATAGCAAAAACTATATCCCTTCTGGAGTCAGCTGGCAGACCTCTGAGTCATTTCTCTATCCAACAGAATCTTTAAGTCCTGACTAAAAACTTAGGTCTCCTGTCTCGTTCCTGAAAAGCCACAGTGCAATTTTTTGATGAGTTTTGCAAACTCAATGAGTGAACCATCATTGATGAATTCACCGGATTACACAATTACAACATATATTTCACAACTATTCATTCAAACAGATAAGCATTTATTCAAAAATTAGCATAACAGAAGGTCATTCATTTCAACTTGCATATCGTTCCAAACATTGTGCATGTATTTGCATAGGACATGCATGAGACTCATATTTGTTCTTATTGTTGTGACTGAGTGCCTTTCACAAATATATACAAAGTTTTGGCCCATAGGGCTCAATCGGAACAAATTCACGAAGCATAGCTCGACGTGCAAAACATATAGATCACGGAGCAAAGCTCTACGTGGAACCGCTTCTAACTGGCATCTCGAGTCACAACGCCTTTATCTGAGTATGCATTTTATGAAATGCATCAAATACTGAATATATCATATACACAATCTTATACAAATGCTCAGACGAAATTTTCACAGTCATTAGACCTAAGTCCGACATTCAACTATTGTTGAGGAACGATATCTTTCGAAATTCATAACAAATCAGGGCACTTCTAATACATAATCACATAACAAACTCCTCGGATCTCAGGTACGGAATTCAGAAAAAGCACACAAATAGCTCAATCATATTGGAAGTTAATAAATCAAGGTTCATACAATCAAATCAATCCTAGTAATACATCTAGGTTGACTCACAGTATGCCCCCAAAAGCTATTGCCTGGATGGTCCGGCAATGTCCTACTGTCGTTCGATGTGCTCCTCTAAAACAGACAGAACACATTCACAATTATCACCTTGTGTACAAACGTACCAAAAATATCAAAGTATGGAAAGTATGCATGATGCATGTTCAATGGCAATTCCAGGGTTTCTTTATAACTTCTCTCTCTCTCTTATCAAAAATTACTGAAAAACATTAACATCACGATTCAAATCTTATTGGCCTCTTTTCATGACATTCTTTCATGTCTCACGAAAACTTAGGGGGTACAATGGATATAAGTTTATTTACAGAAGATGTATCTTTACAGATGATGCATCCTTACAGAAGAAGATGAGTTCCAGAAGAAGATGATTTACAGAAGAAGATGACGTCACTCAGAGAAAGCTGATGTTATCACAGAAGAAGTTTTATTATTCACATAACTTTTCATACATATATCTGATTCAAATGTTCTTTATATGATTTGAAAGAGGACATCAAGATATACAAATTCCATGAAGACCTCAAAGACTAATTTTATCTTTTGAAGGGTAAAAAATAGGGCAGAAGATATACAATGAACAGTAACATAGAAGGAGTTTATGAACAATAACACAGAGGAAGTTCATGAACAGTAACATAGAGGAAGTTTTAGCCATTTAGGTAGAAAGTAGACGAATGCAAGAAGCAAAAGAAGCAATACGCAGACGAAGCAAAAGATAGAGGAAACCAAAACACAGACGAAGCAATATAGAGGAAGATGACGTCACCTAGAGGAAGCTAACGTCATCATAGACGAAGCAATACAGAAGAAGTTTGTTCACGGAGGAATCAAAACGCAAACGAAGCTAGTCATAGAGGACTGCATCTTGACAGACGATGCATCCTTACAGAAGAAGATAACTTACAGAAGAAGATAGCTTACAGAAGAGAATGACTCATAGAGGATGCATCTTTACAGATGATGC
>JANZXR010000003.1:6349899-6375402 GCA_027575705.1 Erythroxylum echinodendron
TGATGAAGATCAGGGAAGAGAATTACAATGTGGAGTGTTTCCGTGAAGAATGGAAACTATAGTGGATTCTTCCTAACTTAAACAATATAATACATGGGTCCATTGCATGTCCCCCAGGTGTGCTATTTATGTCTACTGATTCACCATTTTTTATAATCACAATTAGTCGTATGTACTTCCATTAACACGGAAATGCCAATGAAAGCATGTACAATTGTATGATTGTGCCAAAATAATATGTAAGTCACAAATAACTTTTGTCTAACGTGCATTTATCTTAAGTCATATAAATGTCTCATAAATAACTATTCTAGCTGTATAGGTAACAGGATGTTACAGGAAGTGAGAATTTTGTTGAAGAAAAATTGGATAGAATTTTGATCAATCATGCTTGGTGATTTCTGTTCTCTCATGCTAAGGGGTCGGTTCTGCTGATTTCTTCTTCTGATCACCTTCCTATTTTTCTTAAGCTGCGTTCCCACGAGGCCAACCTGCTCAGTTTCAGTTTGAAAACAGTTGGTGTCGGGAAGTTGTATGTCGTGAGCTTGTGGTGCAATATTGGTAGGCGTCTTCACATCTTGATTTATTGGCAAGATTGGAGGCTTGTGCGACTATTCTCCAAAACTGGGGGAAGGATTTTAAATGCAAGTTCAAGGCTGAGATGGATTCATGCTTAGCTATAATGACTACTTTGAGGGATTCTAGGGTGTATTTGGATATGGTACACTTCAAGCATAATAAGCAGAGGTATCATGATTTGCTTGGACAGCGAGAAGTTTATTGGAAGCAAAGGGCTAAATCGTTTTGGTTAAAGGAAGGAGATCAGAACACGTGTTTCTTCCAGTCTTCTGCGTCGAGAAGGAGGAAAAAGAATTAGGTTGTACAACTTAAGGATGCGAATGGGGTTTGGCAAACTTGGGAAACAAACTTGGACCAGATAATGCTTGACTACTTTAATAATGTCTTTACTACTAAGGTGTGCGATTCTGCTCCTATTTTAGATTGTATTCCCGATCTTGTTTCTGATGAGGATAATGAGATGTTATTGCGGCCTTATTCTGTGGAAGAGGTTAAGGATGCTATTTTTTCTATGCATCCGGACAAATAGCTGGGGTTAGATGGTTTTAATCCGGGGTTTTATCAACAATATTGGGATATTGTAGGACCTGCAATTTCTTCTACTTGTCTTAAGTATTTACATATAGGTGTGTTTCCACCGGCTATTAATGAGACTGCTCTAGTGCTTATTCCGAAGAAAACAAAACCATAGATGATGGGTGATTTGCCTCCTATAGCACTTTGTAATGTGGTTTTAAAAATCATAACTAAGATGTTGGTGAATCACTTGAAATGTTTGCTGCCTAATTTGATCTCTGAGAGTCATAGTGCTTTTATTCTGGGGAGAAGTATACAGGATAATTGCATTTTGGCTTTTGAAGTCATGCATGCATATCACCGACGAACTCGGGGTAAAGACTTCTCGGCTGCTTTAAAGATTGATATAAGCAAGGCTTATGACAAGATGGAATGGTCTTTCGTTAGAGATATCCTTGCTCGGTTTGGTTTCTCTGCAGCTTGGGTTGACTTAATTTATCAGTGTTTATTGACTGTTTCATACTGGGTACTTCAGAATGGGAAGCAACTAGGTCCTATAATTCCTACGAGAGGACTTCGGCAGGGTGATCCTCTCTCTCTCCCTATCTTTATATTCTGTGTGCGAAAGGTTTATCCTGCTTGATTCAGAGGTATAATTCTTTAGGTTCATTACATGGAAGCAATATTTCAAGAGGTGGGCCTGTTATTTCACATCTCTTTTTTGCTGATGATAGTCTAATTTTTCTTAAAGCTGATCAGTGGGAGGCTAGTACTTTGAGGAATATTTTGTTCCTTTATGAGAATGCTTCAGGGCAGGAAATTAGTTTTGCAAATCTATAGTCATTTTTAGTGCTAATACTCCGAGTGAGGTCCGGCAAGAAGTCTGTGACGTGTTGGGAGTGGAGGAGAAAGAGACTTTAGGTACTTATTTGGGAATACCTTCCCACATTGGCCAAAATAAAAAAGATGTGTTCAGGTATTTGAAGGACCGAGTCTGGCGCAAAGTTAATTCATGGAAGTCTGCTATGCTTTCTAGAGCAGGTAAGGAAGTCCTTCTGAAAACGGTTTTACAAGCTATGCCTTCATATGTTATGATTTTATTTTTACTTCCTAAAACTTTATGCTATGAGATTGAGGGAATAATGAATAAATTTTGGTGGCAATTTGGTGGTTCTAATAATAAGGGAATTCATTAGATGGCTTGGGATCGTATGTCTCCTCCTAAGTCTTTTGGAGATTTGGGTTTTAAGAGGCTTCATGAGTTTAATTTATCTTTATTGGGGAAACAAGGGTGGAATCTTATTATTAAGCCTACGTCTCTTGTTTCTCGTGTTTTGAAGGCTCGTTACTTTCCTAATTCTAGTTTTATTGATGCTCAGTTAGCTCCTAATCTTAGTTATTTGTGGAGAAGTATTTGGGAAACTCGAGAGTTGATTAGAGCAGGGATGTATGTTTGTGTGGGTAATGGGGAAGCTATCTCTGTTTGGAGCAATCCTTGGCTGCCTGTGGAAGGTAATAGGATGGTGACGTCGGTTAGACCTCAATCAACTGATATTGATAAAGTTTCTGCCTTGATCTCAGAAGGTAGAGGGAATACTTCTCTCATCGACACTCTTTTTAATGAACGTGATAGAGCAACAATTTATACCATTTTATTGCCTATTCGTAATGTGGAGGATAGGTATTGTTGGAAGTTTAATTCGAAGGGAATGTTTTCTGTGAAGTCAGCTTACTGTCATCTCATGTGTACGGGACCTGTTGCTTCAATGGTTTCGACATCTTTATGGAAGAAATTATGGAGATGTAAGGTATCACCAAAAATTTTAAAATTTGGTTAGTGTTTGTTTCGTGAAGTGCTTCCTTGTTTACAATTATTTCAAAGGCAAATGGTTGACGTTGTTAATATATGTCCTATGTGTCATGCAAGTGAGGAGTCTTTTTTACATCTCTTTGGGCAGTGTTCTTCTGCTAGAGATGTCTGGTTACTAACTAGTTTGGGATGACTTTTTTCTGGTATGAATTCTTGGCAATGTTGGCTTGAAAGAGTTTTCCAAGTGGCTGCTCTAGACAAAGCAGAGGAAATATTGATGACACTTTGGGCTATATGGTCTGCTAGGAATCAACGAGTTTGGCATCAACATCGTACAACTCCTATGGGTTTTGTAATTATGGCCAAACGGGTATTGCATGAATGGGTTTTGAGTAGGTTCCGACCGACGTCTTCTTCTGCTGCTGTTCATGCTGACCGTGTATGGTCAAAACCACCGTTGGCAGGCTGAAGATCAACGTTGATGCATCATTAGGTGGTGATGGAAGGTCTGTAGGTGGGGGTATGGTTTGTCGTGATGGTTCAGGTGCATTTGTTGCTGCAAAAGTTTGGTCTAAGCATGGCAATTTTACTGCTCTTCAAGCAGTTCTCTCTTTTAGAGAAGCATTAAGCTGGGCAAAACTCATGAACTGGGACTCTTTTATTGTGGAAGCTGATTCTCTTTCGGTAATTAATGCTGTTAATTCTAAGAATGGTGATGATGATTCAGATTTTGGTTTAGTAATTTTTGATTGTAAATTTTTAATTTCCTCTTTCGGCAGTAATGCCGCTTTGTTTATCGGTCTGCGAATGTGGTTGCTCACATATTAGCAACTCGATCTCATTCCTTGTCAGGCCTCGGAGTTTGGGAGTCTGTTCCTCCTCCTTTTATTGTTGATCAACTTCTTGTTGAGTAATAAAACCCCACTTTTTACTAAAAAAAGAAAAAGAAAGTAGTTATAACATTATGGTTACTTTTTAAGTATCTTTTAAACTGAGACATAAGGAAGAAGGATAAATTTAAGCACTTTTGGACCATCTAAACTTCTAAGCCACTAGACTAGTCTTATCAATTAGATACAAAAGGTATTTAATTAATAAAAGATAGTTTGTATGATACTCTTCTTTATACACTTTGTTGTTTAGAGGAATATAACCTTTTATATATAAAAAAAAATAAATTCCATATTTGTTCTCCTCATGTCAATCATTTGCTTCATCCTATTTTGACCCCTTTTGACATAAAAATGGATCAAGTGTAACTCAATCTCCTTTTTCATTACCACTGATCTACTATCAGTAATTTATACTTCTTATCAAAATAAGAAATGCCTAATGAAAAAGAGATGATTGAATAGATGAGTGGATGCTTATGCTATATCACCACTCTACTTATGATAATATCTAACTTAGAAGAGTCACTAGCCATACATCTAAGATAAGTTTTCACACTCGTATTTACTATTTGTGCTTGCCCATCAAACTGAGAATGATAGATAATTGATGAATGCAAGGCCACTTTTTGAATTTTAAAAAATTGATACCAAACAATACTAGTGAAAATTAGATTTTCATCACTAACAATAGTATGTGATATATCATACAATTTATAGACATGTTCTATAACTTTTAAACCACTATTATGGTTGAATAAAGACAAGTAAGTGATATGAAATGAGCATATTATCGATGACTTGTTCTTAGATTTTAGAAGCTACACAATAAATCCATATTAATTTCATTCAAATTTATTGAGGAATGATGAATGCTTGTAATAACCTAGTAAAAACAACTATCAAATACTTTTTTTTAACATACTTCACACTTCCTCAACAATTTTCTTACGTCTTTTTTACATGTTTTTATAGTAAAAACAAGTTTTCCCTTTTATAAGTTGGTAAGAACTTATAATGTTGTTGTATTGGACTTTCATCAAACTTAAATATTATCTTAGCCCTCAAAGTTAGATCATACCCCACCATCAATCTTCTTTTTTTTATGTCAATAGTTCATTAAACTATTTATAAATAGTACCATACAACTTTGCATTCTTTATTTTCTTTAATACATACTAAACTTTAGGATCTTTCTGACTCTTAATGACTTCTTGCATCAAATTAATACTTATAATTGAAACTACCATAGCATCCAAGTCACCATTGTTTAGTCTGGATATAGCATTTGTAACCATATCGTTGGTCCCTTTTTGCATATGAATTTAAAATTAAAACCTAACAATTTAAGCATTTAATTATGTTGGAAATGGAGTGTTGCTTTCTACTCTAGCTAGTACTTCAAGCTCCTATGATATTTTTGAACAGTTAAGTGTCTTCCAATCAGGTAATGAGAATAATGTTTGATTGTCATCACAAGTGCCAACAATTTTTCTCATATGTGGATAAATATAAATGCATAAAAGATAACGATTTATTTGTATAGGATGTATGGTTACCTTCATACATTAACACTTTCCTATCCCATAAGCATTAGTTTCCATAATACATTTGTTGGAGAAATTAGGAAGAGTAATAATTAGTGTTATCATTCAAACTTATTTCAAAATTTCAAAGACATTTAGTTTTTGTTTCTAACTAAAATGCATCCTTTCTTAACAAAGATATCAAAGGTCAAAAGCCCTTAATAAATCTTCTATAGAAGCCAACTAAATCGATAAATTACTTTAATGGCTTTAAGTTTAATTATGGCCCCTTTTTTATTGTTTCAATCTTTCTTGAATGACACACCCTCTTCAGTGATGGCATATTCTAATTACTCCATTCGATAAGTTCCAATGTGCATTTTATAGACTTAACAAAAAATGAATGCTTTCTTAATACTTTTGATACTCTTTAGGAGGCTCCATACGCTATTTAAAAGACTTGTTATACACCAAAATGTCATATAAAATACTAGCCTACACTTCCTTACATACTATTGAAAATATATTCATTAAGCTTTTGGAAGTCGTTGAACAATTACCTAAACTAAAAGAAACTACGAACTCATAATACCTTTTATAAGTTTTAAATGTAATTTTTATAAGGCCTTCCATCATCATTCTAATTTGATAGTAATTAAGCCTCAAGTCTAACTTAGAAAATCATTATACTTTACTCAATTCATCCAACATTTTAATCAAAGGAATGAGAAGGTTATCCTTAATTGTTTTTAGTTTAAGGCATTATAAATCTATACACATTGTCCAAGTATCTTTCTTTTTCACTAACATCATAGGGGAACAAAAAAGACCGACATTATGTTTAGTTGTACCTTGTTTAAGCATATCATGAACTATTTAATCCATATCATCTTTTTATAAAATATGGTATCCATAAGGCCTCAAACTAATAACATAGATACCTTCATTAAGAAATGTTATAATATTGTAATTTGATTATGGGTAAGCTTGTAAGTTATGTAAACACAGCATGGAATTCCTCAAGCAAATTTACTAACTGCTTTTGTTCTTGATTGATGGTCTCTAAAACAACGTAAATCATGATCTAAGAACAATGAGGTGACACCATCCAATTCATCAGTTAGTTTTCTTACAACATATAAAATTGATAAGTATATTTCACACCTTACAACAACTTCACAAATTTTCCTTTAGAGAGGGAAGTCATTCCTTTCCTCTTTACACTCTATTGTTCAATCCATTCTCTTTATCACTCAAAAGTCATCGTGCTCCTCTTATAATTGTAGATAACATCATTTGAGAAAGACAACCATTGGATACCAAACATCATATCCACTTCATCTAGTGTAATCACCAAAGCATTAATCATAAACTTGTACAAAATCTTTACAAATGGTGACAATTATAAGCTTTACACATACGGTGATAATTCAATTGCATGAAACTACCTGCTATAGTAACTAATGGATTAATTCCCTTCACATTTCACCTTTTAACACCACACCATCATCTACCTTCGTCAATTAAACCATAAAATGACTTATCATGAAATACTCTTAAAACTCTCATATGTTGATGTTCAACACAAGACACCTCATGCATAATCTGTAAAGTTATAATGGGTTAATCCACTTTACAATCATCGACCTCTTCTCCAGCTTCTTCACCTTCATCTTCCACAATGTACACAGGAAATTGTTTCTTTTTTACACCTATTGCTCATCAAAAACTTCTTATAGCACCAAAACATAAGTCTTATAGCCCTTCTTTCATCCATCCCTACACTAATAGTGGCCCGAGTTAGTTTAGATTCCATAACACGAGTTCTTTCTTTTACTACTACTACTTCATTATAAGGTTTTTGCAATAATCCAACAATATTTCTCTTCGTTTTATTAATTCATTAAGCATTATGAAAGGGAATAACAATTTTATTATTATTTATAGGAATTCAATCGTAGTGAATGATACCAATTTCTTCACCAAATCATATGCTTATTGTAAATTCCAAGGACTTAAACAACTTTCTCACTAAGAAGGTTTAAGGAATTACCCTGTTACAAAAATTAAATTAAAGCGAATGGAAGCCGAGTATATTACCTCGGAAACTATACAACTCAATGTAACCTAGGAAACTATGCAACGATGTCGTATCAAGTTTCCTCGTGAATTGAAATGATCGGTTCATTTTGTGTACATGAGGTGGGTGGGCATTCGACTTGTTTGTGATAGCATTATGTTAATGGGCTTTCGGATACCTTAATTGAACCAAGCAAGGACAGCAAGTGGAAGCCGCCGTCGAGTCAAGTTCAGTTCACATCCTTTTATTACGTCACAATCGGCGGTGAATTGGAGACGTTCAGTCCCCTCCCCGAGCATCACAGTATCAGTGTGGTTGAAAGTTGAAAGTTGTCAGAACTTTCAATTTCCTAATGTAATAGTTGCGATTTATCCAACACAAAATCCCCAAAGAAGCCGACAAAACGTAATCCAACACCTTCGTTCTTGTCTAAACAAATCTGTTCTCATTTCTTATTTGCTTACATCCCATCTCAGTAGTGACTGATCCCGGCGATTAAAATGATACCGCCGGAGCTCCAAACCCGATCCTTCCGCCCCTACATGGAATCCTCCGTCAGCGCTCCTTCCTTCTCCTCCTTCAACAGTTACTCACCCCATCGAAGCCCTAACTCTAATCCTAATACCAACTTCCGTTCACCCTCATCCTCCTCCTCCTCCAGATCTCGCTTATCTCCTTCCTCCTTCACACACAATGCTCGCATCGCCATAGCTCTGGTCCCCGCCGCTGCCTTCCTCCTAGACCTTGGCGGCGCTCCCGTGATCGCAACCCTAACCCTAGGTCTGATGATCGCCTACATCCTGGATTCACTTAACTTCAAGTCCGGCGCATTCTTCGGCGTCTGGTTTTCCCTAGTCGCCGCACAGATCGCTTTCTTCTTCTCTTCGTCTCTCGTCTTCGCTTTCAACTCAGCAGTTCTCGGTGTCTTGGCGTCTTTGCTTTGCGCTCAGTCGAATTTTCTTATTGGCGTTTGGGCGTCTCTTCAGTTCAAGTGGATCCAGCTAGAGAATCCTTCAATCGTCGTCGCGCTCGAGCGGCTTTTGTTTGGTTGTCTTCCGTTCATTGCTTCGACTCTCTTCACCTGGGCTACAATCTCAGCCGTTGGTATGCACAACGCCGCTTACTATTTCATGACTTTTAATTGCGTTTTCTATTGGCTCTTTGGAATTCCTCGTGCGTCTTCATTCAAAGCTAAACAGGAAGTTAAGTATCATGGTGGTGAAGCTCCTGATGATAACTTCATTTTAAGCCCTCTTGAAAGTTGCTTTCATGCTCTGAATTTGCTCTTCTTTCCTTTGATTTTCCATGTTGCGTCTCACCACTCGGTTGTCTTGTCCTCTGCTGCTTCTGTTTGCGATTTGTTTCTGCTCTTTTTTATCCCTTTCTTGTTCTTACTCTATGCGTCCACAAGGGGTGCGCTTTGGTGGGTTACCAAGAATGCCCACCAGTTGCATATGATTCGTGTGGTGAATGGTGCGGTGGCGTTGGTTGTTGTGGTGATAGCTCTGGAGGTTAGAGTTGTGTTCCATTCGTTTGGGCGATACATTCAGGTTCCCCCGCCGTTGAATTACTTCTTGGTCACGATGGTTATGCTTGGAGGGGCTGCTGGAGTTGGGTCTTATGCGCTTGGTATGATTTCGGATGCTTCCAGCTCTTTGGCTTTCACTACGTTGGCTGTAGCTGTTAGTGCTACTGGAGCTATTGTTGTGGGCTTTCCCATCCTGGTATATACTTCACTCTCTCAGACTTCAAATTTCTCGTTTAACTGCAATAATACATGATGCATATGCATTGGATTTCAAGCGTTCCTTAAAGAATAGACGTCTTATGGATGAAGCCAGGCAAATAGATATAGTTCAGTTAACCTTGTGCAAACTAATCAATGTCATTGTCATGCTTGCTGAGTAAGTGGGAAGGTTTCTATACTCACTTGATTAAGAGGGCATAATCTATATTTATTATGATACACAAGACCTAATCTGCATAAATTTCATAATTGTTATTTCTTGGCAGCCATTTCCATAAATTGATTTCAAATTCGAGATTTCAGTTTTCTGTTAGAAATACCACGTCTTTTCCCATCAGTTGCAATTTAATATTTTTCTATATTATCTCTCTAAGTCCCGTTTTTATTTGTATCAAACGTTAAACTTGTTTATTCTTTCTTTTGCAGTTCATTCCACTCCCTTCAATTGCTGGCTTCTACTTAGCTCGCTTTTTCACAAAGAAAAGCCTTCCATCGTACTTTGCCTTTGTTGTACTTGGGAGCTTAATGGTTACTTGGTTTGTGCTGCATAATTTCTGGGACCTGAATATTTGGTTGGCAGGCATGTCGCTGAAGTCCTTCTGTAAACTCATCGTGGCAAATGTCATACTAGCTATGGCTGTTCCTGGTTTAGCTCTTCTACCATCAAAACTTCATTTTTTGGCTGAAGTAGGTTTGATAGGCCATACTCTACTCTTGTGCCATGTTGAAAATCGGTTTTTTAACTACTCGGGTATATACTACTATGGGTTTGAGGATGACGTGATGTATCCAAGTTATATGGTTATTATGACAACTTTAGTGGGTTTGGCTTTGGTAAGGAGACTATCAGTAGATCACCGAATTGGAGCAAAAGCAGTTTGGATCTTAACTTGTTTGTACTCTTCAAAGTTGGCCATGCTGTTTATTTCATCTAAATCTGTTGTATGGGTTTCAGCTCTACTTCTGCTGGCCATTTCTCCCCCCCTGCTTCTCTACAAGTACGTAGTTCTACACTTCTGATTCACTGTCTTTAAGTTCTTCTCAAGGTTTTCCCTTCATCAAATAATGCCAATTCATTTTTATCTCATTTCAGGGGTGATAATTCACGAAAAGCCTCCAAAATGAAACCATGGCAAGGTTATATGCATGCCTGTGTGGTTGCTTTGGCTGTATGGTTCTGTCGCGAAACAATTTTCGAAGCTCTACAATGGTGGAATGGGAGGCCCCCAACTGATGGTTTGCTTTTAGGTTTCTGTATTGTTTTGACAGGGTTGGCTTGTGTACCAATTGTTGTTCTTCATTTCTCTCATGTTCTTGTAAGTTCCCTTTTCTCCTGTTGTATTTACTCTTTTTGTCTTTGTGAATATGTAGTTGATAATAAGATCAACTGTTATCGACCCTAAATATTCCACGAACTGTGTATATGATTCTCTCTTTGTGATTTTAGCTTCAGAACAATTGGCATTAGTTGAGCAAAATATAAGCCATGGTTCTTTATAGTGATAACTAAGTATAGCATATCTTGCTCTCTCTCTCTCTTACTTCTCTGAACTGTGAGAAAGCGAGTTATGTGAATAATATTGGAAAGTTAAGCAAGCCGGATTATCACCTGTAAGGAATGGAAGTATATTGTATAGCAATAGGTGATCCGTGATTTTCATCTCAGCTAGGCTTCTCTGTACTATCATCACAGAATTTCACCTAACTATGCCATGGCTTCTTTAAGCTGCAATAGCTTGGTCAGAATATTCTTACTTTTTTGAGGAGACTGTTTCAAATGTTTGGATTTCAGTCACCACAATCTTTTTTTGCCTCTTCTCATCATCCTGAACTTTTACCAACTTGATATGTCTCTCTTGCTACTTGTTGTTCAGGCTGCTAAGAGATGGCTACTTCTGGTGGTGGCAACAGGCTTATTGTTCATTCTAATGCAGCCACCAATCCCGGTAACATGGACTTACAAATCTGACATAATCAAGGCAGCTCGTCAATCTTCCGATGACATCTCCATTTATGGCTTCATGGCATCAAAGCCTACCTGGCCTTCTTGGTTGCTTATTGTGGCAATTATACTTACTCTGGCGGTTACTACTTCTATAATACCAATTAAGTACATTGTAAAGCTAAGAGCATTCTATTCCATGGCCATGGGGGTTGCTCTTGGAGTTTACATCTCTGCCGAGTACTTCATTCAAGCTGCTGTCCTGCATGCCCTCATTGTAGTAACTATGGTCTGCACCTCTGTCTTTGTTGTCTTCACTCATTATCCATCTGCTTCAAGCACTAAGCTGCTACCATGGGTATTTGCTTTGCTTGTGGCACTTTTCCCTGTGACATATTTATTGGAAGGTCAGGTGAGATTCAAAAGCATTTTTGGAGATGAAACTAGCGACATGGGAGAAGAAGATAGAAAACTTACAACTCTCTTGGCTGTTGAGGGGGCAAGGACATCTCTTCTTGGTTTATATGCAGCAATCTTCATGCTCATAGCACTTGAAATCAAGTTTGAGCTTGCCTCACTGGTGAGGGAAAAAGCTTTTGAAAGGGGTGGAATGAGACATAGCCAATCTAGTCACAGTAGTTCTGGTACATTTGCTCCTCGAATGAGATTTATGCAACAGCGTCGGGCCTCTACTGTACAGACATTCACAATCAAGAGAATGGCAGCTGAGGGAGCCTGGATGCCTGCGGTTGGTAATGTTGCTACGGTGTTGTGTTTTGCCATATGCCTAATCTTGAATGTCAACCTAACAGGGGGTTCGAATCAGGCTATATTTTTCCTGGCTCCTATTTTGCTACTCCTCAACCAGGATTCTGATTTTGTTGCCGGTTTTGGGGATAAGCAAAGGTATTTCCCTGTTACAGTAGCTATATCAGCCTATTTGGTCTTGACTGCGCTCTACAGCATATGGGAAGATGTGTGGCATGGGAATGTTGGGTGGGGCCTTGAAGTTGGTGGCCCTGATTGGTTCTTCGCAGTCAAAAATTTGGCCCTGCTCGTTCTTACATTCCCTAGTCATATTCTTTTTAACCGTTTTGTCTGGAGTTACATAAAGGTGACAGACTCAACGCCATTGATAACGCTGCCCCTTAATCTGCCTTCGATCATAATATCGGATGTGATAAAAATTAGGATATTAGGGATCTTAGGTATTATTTATGCTATTACCCAGTCTATAATATCTAGGCAGCAATACATCTCAGGACTGAAGTATATTTAGGCAAATACAAACTGTACATTATATACTGGAAAATTTTCAAGTGAGGTGCTGAATTTCAGGTTGGAACTTCTAATTACCTTTTGTCATTTTGACTAGCTGTATGCTACTGATATATTTGTGCTTTTTTGAACTGTTATTGCAAGCTTTTGCTTTAAAACTTTTGGTTTTACGGGTATTTTTAGGAAATATGGTTCTACTTAATTCTTGGACTTGGGTGGCCTCATATTTTACCATCTCTTTGCATTATTCATTACGTGTGTGTGCATTCATCATACTGAAGCTGAGAATGGAACTCAACACAAAATTGTAATGTATGTGTGAAGAACTTTATAATGTTTGAATGGACCGTATTAGGATTAATGCATGGGAGGCTTCATATGAATATGAGTTCATGTCGCCGCTCTCATGATGGCTTCAAGGTAACATGGGATTGGGGTGTTATGGTATGATTCCACTTCATAATATTTATGCTTTTGAAGACATAAATATTGCAAGTTGTTTGTTCTAGGCGAATGACAATTTTCTCGTCTTATATCAAGTAAAAAACATTGTCCTTTTCATATTAAATGTTATTATTTAATTAAAAATAAAAACATTGCCCTTTAAGTGGTTGTGAAAGATGGTAGTACAAAGGTGTTGGACACTTTGTCTTCTCGATTTCTATCTTTGTCAACATATGTTCGCTTCTGGTTAGCCATGGGCAGTAGCTGATTCTTTTAAAATTAAAAATATAAAAAATTATTATTTTAACTATATATAAGTTCGGATTGCCTAGGTCTAGTCTGATTTGAAATTAAACTCTTTTAAGTAAAACGATGTTTTGGTTATAATAATCAAATTTTGAGCTAGTTTGAGTTTGTGTTTAGTCTGTGAACCGATTTATTGAAAACAAATAAATTTAAGTTCGTAGGCTAAAAATTGTCATCTTTATTTTTGGTGTAAGTAAATAAAAAAGAACTTGGAGGAAGAATGTTCTTTAGGCATGTTTGGTTGGATGATTATTAATAGAAAAGAATGTTACTTAATATTATCTCGTCATTTGAGAAGAAAATTTATAATGAAATAGAATGGAAGAAATGGTTTGACATTACATCTCATTTAATCCTAAATAATAAAAATTAAGGAGCTTTATGATGGAATATAAAATGATAAATAATATTTTACTATATTACATTATGTGCCTTTCTTTTAAACAATATTTTACTAGATTATATGATGAACTCTTCTATCCGTCTTAAGCAATAATTTTTTAATATCACATCTATTTATATTCTATTTTATTATAAATTATTCCACTCTATTCCACTCAATTATAAATCTTACGTCCAATTAAACATTATTTTAAGGATGTTTAAACTAATTCGTGGAATTTCTTTAAAATCTTCAAATATTGGAGATATTCTATTCTGAATCCTAATTCTGGAAGGTGTGAATCGTTAGCTTGAAAGAGAGGCTTCCTTCAGAGCTTAAAATTCTCATAAACAGATTTATCCATGTTAACCTGAGAGGACGTAAAATTAGCCAATTTTGACCTAAATTCATATGTTAATGTTTTTTCGTTGAAAGCCAAACGATTGTTGGTGGTCATCATCAACAAAGTTCAAGGACAAATTGGCCATTTCATAAGTCCACCCAATTTGTGCGTGGTATGGCATAACATAACCTGATAAACGTACACTGGGCTCGAGGAACCAAGGATAAGAGAATCCACGCGTCGTGCTCTTAGGAAGGCGCTTAGATGGGAAAAATGGGCGTGGCATCCTCGTCGTCACTCGGTATTTTACGGCGTGAGATGGTCTGTGCCGTCAAGCCTGTCCCTTTCCTGTGCCCGTTCTTCACTAGCCACAAATTTTGCTTTTTCCCATTTGTTTATTGAAAATTTGTGGCTGAAAGAAAATGGAACAGGATGGCACAGGCTTAATGGTACAGACGATCTTCTCCCGTATTTTACCTTCACTTCTACTATTCCTTCTCATCTTCTGGCTTTCGCCAGGATCATCCAAGGAGCAAGACCCGACTCCTGCACCATGGCCCCATCAATTCCATGCCATCCTCTTCATGAACTACTCTGGTATCCTTCAAAAGATCGACCTTTGGTACGATTGGCCTGGCGGCAGAAACTTCAACATCATCCAACATCAGCTTGGCGACGTTCTGTATGATCTGGAGTGGAACAATGGTACTTCCTTCATTTACAACTTAGACTCCCACAATCACCAATGCTCCTCCCTCCAGTTAGAGGTTGGAATTCTTCGTCCCAATTGGCTTGATGGAGCTGAGTATCTGGGTCAGCGCCACGTGGATGGCTTCCTCTGCAATGTCTGGCAGAAGGTTGATTTCATTTGGTACTATGAGGATGTTGTTACTAAGAAGCCCGTTCACTGGGTCTTCTACACCGGTAAGCGTTTATCACCACAAACTACTAACGTTGATTCCGTGGTGGGGTAGTGAGTTTTATGTTTCTTGTTTGTTTCTTGATATTTGCAGGGAGGGAGGCTCATGTAATGACATTTGAAGTTGGAGCAGTGCTGGAGGATGAGAAGTGGCAAGCCCCTGCTTATTGCTTTAACAAGAAAGTTGATGATGAAAATCATAATTCTGATGCTAGTCAGCTGGTTGATGGAGTTCTGAGAGGTTCCAATGTGCTCCCAAATGCATTGTAATTCAAGAATAAAGGAACCCACCCCTTCACTTCAGTCTTTGAGTCTTTGTACTTGCTTTTAGGTTACGCTTGCTGATTTTTAGAATAAAATATCATGTTTATTCTGCGACCAAAAACTACTAATATTTAGAACCCTGAAGCTTCAAAAATTAAGTTCACTTTGCTTCTGTCATATGGACGTCCTCTTGCTACGGTTAAGCGATCCTCTTCGGATTATTCGTCCAATCCAAGGAGACTCACAAGGCTCGTTTATCTTTTGCTCAGTTTCATTGTGTTCATAGAAAGATCTATCGCTAGATTCATATTCAACTGCTAGGTAGATAATATATAGCCCTCTTGATAATTCAGCAATAGCATTTAAATGTGAATATAAGGTAGTCTAAAAGGTCAAATCGCTTGTTGAATAGAAGTTACAGACCCCTTTAAAGGTTTCAGCTTCTGTTAAGGACCCGACGCTTATCCCACCAGTAAGTTCAGATCTTGCTACAGTACTGAGTATGTTCGAATAATCAAAGCCAGGGAGGAAATTTATAAATAACAGCATACGAATCTAAGTTTACTCAATATGCCAAGAAGTATTAAAACAAAAACTATGTCATAATCTAACATGAATATATCCTGAGCTTTTGATACCATCAAATTTCCTCGGGACAATGGGATATAAGGGTTGGCAATCGATCTTCCTACTTGCCGACCAAGATGGAGTGCTTCTATTTTAGTTGATACAACCTTTTCCCTCGTCTCAATTCTTCTGCTTTGCCCTGTATTTGTACCTATTCGCCGCATATAGAAACACCATGAAGTTTATGACGCTTAGTCCTGCAAGCAGCCAGTAAAAATAATCGAATCTACCCTTATTTACATTCATCGCCAACCATGATTCTTTTCCTTTACCTTCATTCCCTGTAAGTGATTTAACAATGTTGTTAAAAGGGGTTGTTAGAAAGCTGCCTATGCCACCCGCAAGCGCAGCATATGCGGATCCTACGCTTCTCATAGCATCAGGAGATTCCTCGTACAGAAATTCCAATAGTGCAACAGTGGCAAAGACTTCAGCTATTCCAATCAGGCAGTACTGGATCACCAACCAGTATGCACTGAACCCGGGCATGGCAGACAGGAAAACTTCTTCAAACCCATGTTCTATTGCATAATTCCTTCTGTGCCTCTCCAAAATCCCAGCCCACCCAACAGATACGATTGAAAACACCAGACCTACCCCTATCCTCTGTAGTTGTGTAGCACCATGAGGATGACCAGTGAAGAGTCGAGCCAATGGAACAAATGTATAGTAATATAGAGATAAGAACAGGAATATGCTGAGTGCAGGAAAGACAGGCATACATGTTACAGGGACCTTGAAACGTCCCAAATATGTGTTCATAGTATATGCTTGCTGCACTGAGAGAGTCAGATACTCCGTTACTATTAGATTCATCACGATGGTCAGTAATGGTATTGGTATTAGTTTGATAAGAATCTTGACTTCCTGTACTTGAGTTACAGTGCAAAGCCTCCAAGGGCTTGGATCAGGACCATCCTCCTTTAATTGAAGAGCTGCCTTATCCAAAAACCTGCAGAGGCAGAATCAGAAACAGATTCAGTAGCAGCAGACTAGAACAGACCCTCATTGGTGTCTGATTCAACCTAAAGTCCGTAGAATATACTTGGTTTTATGTTGTAAGATTGACTGATGTACCTCACAAAAGTAAATTGAGAAGGTATTGGTTGGTCCTGATACAATCAAGGAAGGGAAGCAGTACCTGAAATCGTTGGTATGCGCTATTTTCGCGCTGCCCTTGATAGCAGAGCGATTGCCAGAAATCTCATAAAGGCCTACAAAGTCAGTGCCTAAGAAACTGCCATTTCTTCTTCGAAAGGCAGCAACCAGAACCTGAGCAACTCGTGTTAGGGGACTTCCTCCTGGTAATCTGTGTCTGTATAGAGGAGTGCCGGCAAAGAATAGGATGTTGGATATGCCCATGCCTACTGCTAGTGCACCAAAAGCAAAACCCCACCCCTTCTGCATCTGAATGTAGACGATCAGCGTGAAGGCTGCTATGCCCCCAATTGATACAAAAAGATAGAAGAAGTTGAAAAAGCTATCCAGGTGAGCCTGATAATTTTTAGTCCTTTCATCAAACTGATCAGCTCCAAAGGAAGAGACACATGGCCTTATACCCGCAGAACCTAATCCACTGGCGTAAAGAACTGTATTCAGGTAGATCATCTGCCATGGTTTTGCCTTGTCGCAAGTACCCAAAAGCAAGCCAAACTGGGTGCAATTCTGATCCGGCATGAAGACCTTCACTGTGGCAGATATCGTGATACCTATCAAACCCTCCAGGAGGCCAACATTAAAGAACAATATTGATAATCATCAGTATTATCCTTCAAGAAAATTACCTAAACAGAATGCATATGTACTGAAGTGTACATGGTTACCCTGGCAATTACAGAATACAGCTCTCTTCGCAACAATACAAACAAGTTAGCTACTTTGTTCAAGTAAAAGTTTCTCACCACAAAATAGAGTGTTGTAAAACTTGCTATTGTCCAATATCGACCCAGATAAGCATCAGCAAGAAAACCACCGATGATAGAGGATACTTGCGATATCCCAAGAAAGTTGCTCACTAAACTTGCTGAACCACTGAAGGGCTTATGCATAACGTTGAACATGAAGAGCACCATATTAACTGCAAGACCATAATAACACATCTTCTCTGCCATTTCATTCCCTGTAAGTGACAATCTCAGCCAATTAAGTCCCCTTAAACTACTCTACCTTTACTAGGTTTTATTCAAGCTTAAGGTGGAGTCCCAATCAGTTCATACAAACTCTATTAAGTGTTCAGTCATACATTGGAACTCAGATTTAGAGAAGCAATCAACAGCTGAAACTGTGCTCTTAACCATAAAAGTAAAAGAAAGCTTGGTGGATAAAGCAGATTTTTTATTACCAAAAATGAAAAGAACAGCAATCCAGCCACCGGTCTTTGGGAGACGGTGATCGGGAATTGGTTTACCGCGAATATCAACAGGCGTAGTTCCTATGTGCCAGTTATCAGACTCCGTCAAGTGGATTCCATCGAGCTTCATAGTTGAAATTGACTCTGACTTTCCAGTAATGCTCATCGCCGGTGCCTCTTCACGACATTCAGGCGGTGGCTTTATTTCACTACTTGCTCCCATCTCTCCACTCCCTGCATAAACCAAACCATACCCAGTATACGACATCATCAGTACATGGAAACCGCCATTATCAATAACTTCAAAGACTTCAAAGCAAGATCCATCAAAAAGCAGTAAAGCCAAAGGGCAAAAAGAACGGATCTTGACAAACTTTTTGGCTTTGGGGTGTTTTTCCAAGATCGTTGCTGAAAAAAAAAACTAACTAAACTAGTGATACAAATCAAAACCTGAACGAAAACCACACGCACAGATACATACAAAGAAATAGGCATTTGGGATATTTTTACACATACCTTCAACGTGAAATTGGTTGGTGAAGGAAGTGAATTGTTTTATAAGTTCTATGGAAACAACACCTGCAGCACTTTGAACATAGGTATGGTCACTCTAAATTCCTCTGTCCTGTAAAAGGTTAGATATATACATATTCCTAGAATTAGATATTCAATTGGTTAGTATCTAAAGAACTTGTCTTTTGACTATGTCTTGGACCCCTAGCACTCCACACTTAGTGTTAGTGGTCTACATGATATCTTCAACAGTTGTGTTTGTGTGGCAGACTGTAACTAGTCACGCATCTTATCCATTAATGCTTATGGAAACAGTTGGCCACGAGCCATTAAAGAATCCAACGAACACACGATCCCCAATTTGTAGGAGGCCAAATGGCCTAATAAATAATATCCACTATTCTTACCAGACATACAAACAAGACTCAGGAATTTAGAATTCAGAGATTATGTTTATAAAAACCCAAATAAATTCTTATGAAGATTTTTAATTTATAAATAAATTCATCTATTCAATAGATAAGATCCACATAAATTAGATGGACAGACGCTCGTACAAATGTGAACAGATGATCTGAATTCATATATTCAGTAAAGATATCAGTAAATATAACCGAGTTTTATTAAACAAATAACATATTTAAAAATAAATTTTTTAATTAAATTAAATAATAAAAATTGGATAAGATTAGTAATATTCCTACTTATATTAGACACTTGAACAGAGAATACTTATTAAACATCCAAATTGAAAACGTTTTTTAGACCAAAAGGAGAGAAGTTTGCGAAGAAAAGGTATCATTTTCTTCTTAATTCATACAATATATATGTTGCTTTATATAAAGAGTAGACGTAAACCCACCCATTAAAATACAACGTGATACTATAAATAACAATAAAGGCTTAGTTATAACTTTTAAAAAACGTTAAGTTGCAATTTTAAATCATTATAATCTTAATTAGTAAGTAATATAAAAAATTAATTTTACAGGGCAAAATGAGAAATGAGAAAATGTTTTTCTCAAATTTATATTTAAAGGTAAATTATTTAAAATATTATGATTTCCAAAAGTTTTATAAAATATTTTATTATTAATAAATAATAATACTTTTAAGATTTTAAGTACGTTTATTCCAAAATTTTAAATAAAAAATACATGTGATATGTAATTAAAATATGAGTATTTTCTCATTTTTTAATATTTATTTTTGTCAAACCTTTAGATTTTTTTTAATTTCAGTGCTAAACATTTTAATCTTTTTAATTAACTGATTAACTTTTTAAAATTAGGTCGACATATTGGTTCTATTAATTTTTTACTATCATGGCTACGGGAATTAACGATATTAAAGTCGGCCCCAACCGACCTGATCCAATAATTATTTTCAAAATAATGTCATTTTGAAAATTTTATTTTAAAAAATAAAAGACGGGCTAATCCAACTCGGCCTGTCCATGACCCTTTGAATCATAACCTCGATCACGGGTCGGACAGGCCATGGGATGGCCAGGCTGTGAGCTGACTTATCCCAATTCACAATGGCCATTGACATCTCTAGCAGGAGCCACTTCTGACTTAACATCTAGTTTTTGGATATGTGGATATCTAGGTGGATTGATTTATAACCCACGAATTTGACCCACATCCCATGTGATCTACTCATGTTAAATATAAACAATCACTGCTCGTATTCTACTAAAGGAAGGAAAATTATGTATGATTTCTGTTTAACACGAATGATTACGTGGTAGCATTAACATCCAAAACCCGCAAGCAACAACATTTAGCAAATCTAACAAACATATGATGAACCACTAAAATGAAAATAAACGGTACCATTGATAGCTGCATTGATAGCTGCATTTGAACCATTTGTTGAATTAGTTGATTGATGTAAACCTTACAAGTAATACGATAACATGTTACCAGTTATTGCAGTTCAATTCACAGGGACAACCCACCTATCTTTTGCACACTCACACTATACAATTACGTATTAGACATACAAATAGTGACATTAACCTACAACAAAGGATAGATTAAAAGCACGAAAACGATTTACAAATAACTTATATTCAGAACTCCCAAGTTTGTGAAAAAGGGTCCATACCGTATTGCTCAAGCAAGTTACTAGAAAAGAAACTCTCAGAAATTGCACTGACAAACAAGGAGCCAACGAATTGAAGTTGAATTTTATAATCTATTAATTGCTGTGGGACTGGGAGGATTAATAAATGTAGGTGTACTTTACATTCATTCACATCCACACTTGCATGTTATAATAGATGGATGTCGGCCTTCATTTTACGGTTAATACTATCCAGGCCCAATTTAGCAATCTCATTTTAATAGATAATTACTCGTTTTACATGATTTTCAATTTTCATGGCAAAAGGACAGCACATTAGCACTCAGTTTCCTGGGTGATGGATGTTGAACGGATAATCGTGTTTATAATATTATTTTCTGAAAAAATAATAATATTTTATTAACAAATCTTCAATTGACTTTTTTTCGTTAAAAAGGGAAAAATAAAAGTACATTAAAGAGAGCACTTCTACAGTCTCATCTCCTTAGCACCTATGGCGTCATCACGTAAAATCCTATTCAACTCCTCAAGTGGGACCTTTAGCTCATGAAAACCTCTTTCCATCGTTAGTGTATAAGTCACTAAAAAAATTGTACATTTATTTCCCTCACGATATATCCATTTACCAATTTCTGCTGATGACCTTATGGATCTGTATAAGAAGTTTGATATTAGCATTGAGTCGATAATCATCATGGTTTAAAAGATTGACTACCAAAAGACAATCGATGTCTAGTTTCACATGGCGGAATCCACAGTCCCATGCCATATTTAATCCATCTGCTATAGTCCAAAGCTCTTCATAGAGAGATGTACAGAATCCAATGTTTCGACAACCCCCTATGATCCAGCTTCTATCAGAACTACAAAGAAGAGATCCTACTCCTACTTGTCTGGATGTCGCTTTAAAAGAGACCCAGCAGCTTGGGGGTTTCCTCCACTTAACATTGCATGCTTTTTTCCTGCCATTAGTGCTTTAAATGCATTTCAAAGTGTACCTTGCCTTTATTCTAAAATCCGAAAGCATTTTGACTTCCTCTTCAAGTTGAGACGTTGAACGTGCTCATTGCAAAAGATATGTTTGCTGTGTGCTTCCCATAGTTTCCAACAGGTAAGTCCAAACATTTAGGCCCACTCTCCACAAGGAAACGGGTCATCATATGTCCTCTAAGATTTTGAATCATTCAGTTAGCAAAATTATTATTTATGAACTGAGTCATTTGACGTGACAGGACAAAGATCTTCCAAACATCCCGCGCTAGCTTGCATCGTCTAAATATATGATCAACATCCTCTTTCTCGCTGCCATACAGACTACAAGCTTCATTATCTGTTATGTGTCGTCTAACACGTTCTTTATTAGTGAGGAGAGCTCCTCGTAATGCTAACCAGAGGAACACACGAACTTATTGAGCCTCCTCGTGATTCCAAAATAAATCAAACTTATTGTCTTGTGAATCCCAAACGTTGCCCATTATCAAATCGGAGGCTGATTTGACAGAAAAGTATCTATTGCTCGTCCTATCCCAGAAACAGCTAACATCTCCATCCTCTTGGCTTGGTGGCTTAGTTCCTGTAATAATAGAAAGGATTTGGTCTGGAAAATCTCGGTTAAAGAGCTTCATTCCCAATTGCCATAAAGCCCAATAAAGTTACAAACTGGAAGAGCAAGCTCTTCCTCTGTGATATCCCGGCTAGCAAGCAGTTTGAGAGGCCCCATATTGGCAAGTCAATTATTAGCCCAGAACCAAACTTTACTACCATCAACAATCTCCCATCGCATGCCCAGCTCTAAATCAGGCCATATTCTCTTAATATTATGCCAAAGAAGGGATCCGTTTTGGTTATTACAAGATGGGACTTTAAGATCCTCCCATCCGTACTTGTACCTTAAAACTCTAACCCAAATGAGATCAGGCTTCGTGGCAAGAGTAAGCCCAATTTTCATCAGGAAAGCATTATTTTGAGGCTCAAGCTTGCCACAACCTTCCAAGTTTAATTGGTTTCCACCTCTTATCTCCCACTACTTTGGTAATTGCTTGAGACAAGCGCTCCATGCACAACACGAAGATACAGGGAGAAAGGGGATCTCCTTGACGTATACCTCTAGTTGGTAAAAATTCCTCCGTTTTTTGCCTATGCCAAACCACTTGCATTTGACAAGTAGTTATACACAACATGATAGCTTTAACAAATTTCTCTAGGAGGCCAGCATCATAAAGGGAATCTTCAATAAAATCCCATCACAATCTATCATATGCCTTTTCAAAATCAACCTTTATTTCCATCCAACCCGTCACACCCTTTTTATTCCTCATTGAGTGTATGACTTCTTGGGCAACGATGATATTATCTGATATATTCCAGCCCTCAATGAAACTTGCTTGATTTGGAAGAATCATGTTAGGTAGGATTTTTTTAACTCTATTGGCAAGTACTTTCGTAATAATCTTGTAAAGGACTGTATAAAGGCTAACTAATCTGAACTCTGTAAGCCTTTAAGGATTGTCCACTTTGGGGATAAGAGTTATTAATGTTTCATTCAGCTCTGGCTCTAAGATCCCCTCCTCAAAAACCTGATTGACCATGTTACACATAGAAGGACCGACAGTCTCCCAATGGGCCTGAAAGAAAGTAACGTGGATGCCATCAATGCCTCGAGCTTTGAGGGGTTTCATTACAAAGAGAGCATGATGGACTTCGTTATTCGTAACGCAAGCTTTAAGCCGTCGCCTACTATCAGCACTTAGGTGGGGAAAAGCTCCCCTACAATCATACGAATCAACCACCATGTCATCACTGGAATAAAGGTTTTTGAAAAACGCATATGCCCATTCTTTAAGTGTCCTGTCATGAGAACACCACTCTCCATCATCACCTCTCAAGGATATAACTCTCTTCTTTCTGCTTCTTCTCATCACCTTCGTATGATAATACTTTGTATTTTGGTCTCCAAAATTTATCCAATCACATCTAGCACGTTGAGCCCAAGGAATATTTTCTTGTTCACAAATAACTTCAAATTCTTTTTTCATTTCAATTTCAAGATAAGCCAAATAATTCGAAGGGTTATATTCGAGCTATCTTTGAATGAAACCAAGCCGAGTTAGAACTTGTCGTTTCCTTCTGGTAATGCTCCTAAACACCTCATGGTTCCAGATCATAGCTTTATTAGTGATGTTCGACCCCAAAACATTTCTTGGAAGTTAGAACTATTATATGTGAAATGTCGGAAGTGGTAAGCTGGAAAATATAGTTGGAACATATTCACTGAGTATGCTTTGGTGTTTTAGCCATAACTTTTTCTCTAGCTATCTAAATGAGGTGATTCTTTGAATTAAACTATAGAAATAGGGCTACAAATTATCTTATGAAATTGAGTTCTAAGTTAGTCCCTAAGAATTTTAAGTTTTGGATGGAAGTTGAGCACAAAAAATTGTTTCAGTATAAGAATAATTCAGAAGTATTAGGATATAACTTTCAGATTTCTAAACCAAATTGAATGATTTTGGTGTCATTAGAAAGTTAAGTCAGTGAGGAACATTTTTCTAGAAGGAAGTGTTATCTAATTCCTTCAATTACATGATCTAGAAAAAGGTCTTGATTTTTGGAAGAAGTTAGGCAATGGCTTAAATAATTTTTGAGGTCTTGATAGATTAATTATTCTATTTTTTTGTGGAGTTAAGTATTATGTTAAGGTGAGTAAGATTTTATGACATAGGTTAATTGAATTATAGTGTTAAGGTGGTAAGATTGCATGAAGGGAATAATTGGCAAATCCGTTAAGCATTTAAGTTACAAGGCATAACGAAGGATAGAAGGGTCTTTGTCCAATAATTAATGGCAAAATTAAAATAAGAAGGGTGGGCTTGCTTTTAAGGTAGACGCAAGAACGAAATTGAGAGAAGAAACAAAGAGAAAGAAGAAAGAAGAGAGTTCGGTGGAGAAAGGAGAGAAAAAGAAGAAGAAAGGTTAGGGTTTCATCTTTTCTTAACCTTCAAGAGGGATTTTGAGAGTGATCAAGAAGGGAAAAAGGAAGAGGAAGGTTAAAGCTTCCATTAGAGCCAAGAAAATCATTATTTGGTGAAGATTTAAGGTAAGTTAATGTTTAATCTTTTGGATTTTTAAAAGAGTTTTGGATTCATATAGCTTAAGAAATGTATGGGTTTAAGAACTCTAAGATCAATTTTAGCGAATATGTCTTACGGGTTTCTCAATTGTAATGCCTATTTGATTTGGGGATTTTTATTAATGTTGAAGAAAATCAAGAGAAGAAAGAGGAGCAAGAGTAGAAGCTTTTTGAGCAAGGTTTTCAAGCAAGCGAAATAAGGTGGGTTTCATGTTTATAATTTGAGTAATGAACCATAAATGTTTTCTTTTGAATCAAGAAAATAAATTTATTTCAATGGCTTCATAAGTACTGCATCATTGCTTTTGAATATTTGAGAATTTACTATATGCTTAGTATTTGAATGTTGTTGATGAATTGGAATTGCTAAATGAAAAGAGTTTTCAAAAAATTGCATGTTCATGAAAAACAAGTTTACGAAATGTTGCCATTTGGGCAATTTGTTTTCAAGTCATGAATTACATGTTATGTGGGTTTGTGGTGGTCTGTTCTGTCAGCCAAGTGCACTTATCTAAAGGCTTCTCCTGCTTGCCCGCTAGTAGCATGGATCTCCTTCACGGACTCCCTTAAGTTCACGGCTACACAAAACCATTATGTGGGATTGTGATAGTATGTTCTGTTCACGGCTACGCAATACCATTTTATGGAATTGTGTTAGTACGTTCTGTTACGGACTACCCAAACCATTTCTGATGTGCTTATGTGTTTATGATTGTGACAATTTTGATGAATGCATGATTCATGATGTTTATGAATTTCTTGATAAG
>JANZXR010000003.1:6400730-6426648 GCA_027575705.1 Erythroxylum echinodendron
TTTCCTAACTTCTCCGATTGACCTCACTTGGGCCTGTTTCTCAGGTCCGACCTGTTCTATGGAAACGGGATGTTACAGGTTGGGAGCTTATTGGTTAGAGGTAGGTTATTTCATATGCATTGTTTTGCGCATATTCTCAACTTGATTGTGAAGGATAGGTTAGAGATAATAAAGGAAGCAATAGAGGAATAGTGTCCTGTATTGGAGTTCAACTCTTAAAAAAGTTAAAGAATATAAAAAAGCTGCACAAATTCTATGCATATTGAGTTTAAAGAAGTTGGTTTTAGATTGTCCAACCAGATGGAACTCAACCTTGAAGATGTTAGAGTCGACAACCTCATATGCTGAGGTGTTTATCTAACTAAGGAAGAGGGATTCTCAATGTAACACATTCTCTTTCAAATTTTTTGAAAAAGAAAAGGACTAGGACTTCTTATAATATGATGGATTAAGATAAATATTTCACCGAAGATTGTGTACCTGAAATTGAAGGTGAGCACTTCGATATATTGTTATGGTGGAAGAAATATGTAAATACTTTTCTAATCTTACAAGTCATTGCACGAGACTTATTAGCCATTCCATCATCCATCATTGCTTTGGAGTCTGCTTTTAGTACTAGTGGTCTGGTTGTTACTCCTTATCGTGCTCGACTTTATCTTCCTACTGTGGAAGCCCTTATGTACCCCCAAAGTTAGTTAATAATAAAGATATTGATGGTAAATTCTTTTGTTTTTAATATATCAATTTATATATTTTATATTATCTTACCTAGTATTGTGTTTTAATTTTCAGTTAATATGCCCACAAGTATTAATGCGGGGGTGACTAGTCAAATTAACCAACTGTACGTCATTTTGATCAAATATATGAAGATGGAGGAATATTTAATTATTTATTAAATATTACCATGTCTTAAATATTTATTTAATTTTAATATTACGTTATTAAACATAATGCTTGTATATACAAATGATTTGATTCAAACTACAAAAGAGACAACATAATAATTTTTTTAAATGAGATCCATAATAAAAATACTTCATCATATAATCCATAATCATCAAAATCTCAGAAGCAATAATTCACTTCATATTTGACTTGGTAACACATTGAAACAATAATTCACTTTATATAACACAAAACTCATATTTCAATTTTCAATAATTAACACAACATAATCCAGATTTACTCAAACACCTATTTAAGTATTTCAAATTTCAACAAAACAACAGTCATAACTAACAAGTCATAACACGACAACAAGCTACGCAAGTGGAGCTGTATGAGAGGCTGGGGCATTGGGCTACCAATTGTGATTGTATGGATTGTGGAGGATTGGGCTGTGATGCAAGACACAAGTTGATATTTCCTAGTTGTCTTAGGACTCTTTTCTCATGACAGATTTGTATTTGGAAACAAATTAATTAGATTTTTAGAGAGAGAGAAGAAATCTGGAGAAGATAAGGATACGAGAATTGATAATTTCAACCGTGATGAATTTTATTTAATAACTTGCTATTTAATTAGCATCAAAACAAGGAAATTAAAATAACAATCTTCCTAATTTTTTGAACCACTCCACTCTACATAACAGGAAAATAATAAACAACTTATTCATCAAACTCCTAAGACTTTTTCTTAAGTGACTAAACCACTAGTAAATTAACCATCACGCAAACTTCCAACCTCTTCGGCCCATACTCCCTGCCTTTCATACCTTGCTCTCTAAGCCTCCTAGCTATCCAAGCTAATGTCACACATTCTTGGAATGAGCGAACCCATGCATATGCAACATTTTCCACCCCCTAAAGAATCCTTGTCCTCAAGGAGTGAAATCTGGGTAAGAACACAGGAGACACCGCAGGTCCTCCCATGTGGAGTCTTCTTCTGGGGCTCCTAGCCATTTAATTAGGACTTCCTCTTTTAGATGGTACTGAACTTTTTAAACCATTCAACGAGCCAAGGCTCTCTCGGGTTGTGGCATTACTGGTTGATCGTCAGTAGAAGGAGGCAAAACTGGAAAGGTTACCGAAATATTTCCCAAACATTTTTTAAGCTTGGTTACGTGAAAAATAGGATGAATGTGGGACCCCGGTGGCAATTCTAAACGATATGCAACCTTGCCTATATGATCAATAATCTGGAAAGGACCGAAATACCATAGTGAGAGCTTTAAAGATGCCCGAAATGCCACCATGTTTTGGCGATAGGGCTGTAGCTTGAGATAGATATAATCACCTATATTAAACTCCACATCACGACGCTTCTGATTTGCTAAACTCTTCATTCGATCTTGTGCCTGCTTGAGCGTTATCTTGAGCTCCTTAAGCATCTCATCGCGGTCACATAGCATAACATCCACATAGTCCACAGCAGTCGTTCCCGGTACGTATCGAACCAAGGGTGTTGGAGATACCCTGTAAACAGTTTCAAATGGTATAATATTTGTGGAAGAATGCATGGAAGTATTATAACTATATTCAGCCCAAGGAAGACACTTTTTCCATTGTCGGAGTTGATCACTTATAAAGTATCAAAGATACTACTCCAAAACTCTGTTTACCACCTCTGTTTGTCCATTACTTTAAGGATGATAACTGGATCTCATGCACAACTTCATTACCTGAAGCTCAAACAAATTTTTCCAAAAATCACTCATAAAAATCTTGTTATGATCACTTAAAATGTTTGTAGGAATTCCATGTAATTTAACATAAAATTCCACAAAAGCCTCGACCACTGTTAATGCAGTCATTGGATGCCTAAGAGGAATGAAATGCACATACTTAGTCAACCGATCGACTACAACCATAATTGAATCAAATCCTCCCGAGTTGGGCAGCCCCTCAACGAAATCCATTGAAATCTCACTCCAAATCTGATCGGATACCAGCAATGGCTGCAACAAGTTGACAAGAAGGAGATGCTCGGCCTTGTTACATTAACATATATCAAAATTACGGATGTAGTCCTGGACTGATTTCCTTGTGCCATCCTAATAGAAATCCGAACGAACACGAGCCAAAATTTTGAGAAACCCAAAATGGCCTCCTACTCGAGAGTCTGATAATCAAAGGAGAAAAGGGATTCAAAGCTACCTTGTCATCGAGAAGCCAAACTCCATTCTGTTTCTGTGAGTTAGATTGAGTCTCAAACTTGCAATAATACTCATCGGTCTCTACCTCTCTTTGAAGTTGTTTCCACCACCGTGCCTCTAGTTTTGAAATGGCAATAAACATTATTTCCATTATTCGTGACAATGAATCTGCCGCTTTATTCTTGGGTCCTCTCTTATACTCGATACGATAATCGTACCCCATGAGTTTGGGCAGCCATCAAGCTTGAGCTGGGGTGGTGATCCGTTGCTCTAAAAGATACCTTAAACTTCAATAGTTAGTGCACACCACGAAGGAATTCCCTAGTAAATACGAATGCCACTTTCGAACTGATTTGACTAAGGCGAGCATTTCCTTCTCATAAGTAAACATCTTCAAGGCTGTACCTTTAATTCCTTCACTAAAATAAGCAATGCCTATTTTGCATCAATACAACTTCGATTCCTCGCCCATTGGTGTTGCATTCAATTTCAAATGGCTGCGAAAAAACAGGAAGTCTCAAGACAAGTGCTCAAGCCATTACGCGTTTGAGAAGCTGGAATGCGTCTTCGGCCTCATTGTTCCACTGAAAGCCCTCCTTAGACGTTAATCTGGTCAGAGGTGCAGCTATGGCTCCATAATTTCAGATAAATTTATGGTAATACACAGTAAGGCCCAGGAACCCATGCACGGCCCGAACAGATGTTAGCCGCGACCACTCTACCACTGCTTGTATTTTTCCAGGATTCAGTTTCACTCCATGCTCCGAAATAATATAACCCAGGTACTCAATTCTTATGACCATAAAGATACATTTTTCCGCATTGGCTCACAATTGGTGTTGATTCAGAACAGTCAAGACAGCTTGCAAATGTTGTTGATGGTCCTCCCAAGATTTCGAGTAAATTAGTATATCATCGAAGAATATTAATACAAACTTGCAAAGGAAAGGACTGAATATTTCATATATGAGACTTTGGAAATTTGTAGGTGCATTAGTAAGCCCGAAGGGCATAACCACGAATTCAGAGTGATTCGTGAGTCCTGAATGTCATCTTGTGGATGTCGGGCTCTTGGATATGAGTTTGGTGGTATCCGGAGGTCAGGTCAACCTTGGAAAAATACCATGCTCTACATAACTCATCCATAAGTTTTTCTATAACCGAGATAAGGAATTTATCCTTGACAATGTTTACGTTGAGAGCTCGATAGTCCACGCAAAATCTCCACTTGTCGTTGGCTTTCTTCACAAGCAGAATGGGTGATGAGTATGGACTTGTACTACGCCGAATTAATCCCAAGGCCAAAAGTTCATGTACTTGATTTTCAATTTCTAATTTTTGATAGTAAGGATACCTATAGGGTCTGACGTTGACTAGAGATGCACTCGGTAGGAGTGGAATTTTATAGTCATGTGATCTCTTGGGGGGTAATTTCGTAATAGCTTGAAAGACCTCTGTATGATCACGTAAAATATTTTCAATATCCGAATGGATATTTGACTGAACCGAAGCTCATAAATTTGTGGAGATTAGTTGAATAAAAAAATCCCGTTCTAAGAGTCCTAGTAGATCCTAACTGCTGAGCTTCCTTAACTAATAGGGCTTCCAATTCTCCTTTTTTCATTACTGCAAAATTGTAACGGACCCCATTCAGATTGAATGACATGGTCAGCTTCCCGTAATCAGTCTCAATGGGCCCTAGGGTTGCCAACCAGTGTACTTCCAAAACTACAGGACACTCTACAATCTGTTTTGATTGGGCACCCCTAAATATCCATTCTAATTCCATGACAGACGCCAACGCAATTCAAACTGTCCTGATTGGCAATGATTATTTGAATTTCTTACTTGTGTTCAGAGGGAATCCGAACCGAGACGTGACCCCTTGTTCAATGAAGTTATGGGTGTTGCCCCCATCAATTAATACCTCTAATTCCTTGTTCCTCATTGCCCCAGTAACTCGTAGAGTTTGGGGGTATTGAGTTCCAGTAATTACATAGAAAGAAATCTCAGGTACCTCCAGTCCTTCTTCTATTCCCTCCTCTTCATTAATCGTGGGAGTTTGCCCTTCGTCTTCGATCATGAACGATTGAGGTCGTGTGCATCGGTGTCCTGGAATAAATTTCTCATCGCAATAGAACCGTAACTGTTTATCCGTTCATTTATGGGCTTCTTGAGGGGTAAGGCCCCTTGGGTTTTGAGTGTTTACCTGTGCTAGATTTGGTCCTAGAATCTCGAGTCCATTTAAAGTAGGTAATATATTCGTGATCGGGTTTCCTCCTGTCGGTCTCATGCTGGTTGGATTGGACCTTGAATAATTCCCTCCTCCATTTTGAGCACCATTCTTGTATTCAATTACCTGAGCAACTCCTATTGCATCGGCCAATCGTCTTGTTTTTGAAGCTTCACGTCATATCTAATTTCATCTTTTAGATCGACAATGAAGATGCCAATAAGGTAAGATTCAGGCACATCATCTACACACTTAGCTAGCCTCTCAAAAGCTTCCTAATAAGCTTATACTGAAGATGTTTGCCTTAGTCGTGACAATTGCTCAACTGGATCATCATATACAGTTGGTTCGAAATGTTGAAGAAGAGAAGAGCTTTCGTGAAAGTAGCCCAAGAGAAGGGTGGTCCGCGATCCTTTATGTAATACCTCTGCCATTGCAACACGTAGCTCTCCACATGGAAGGAAGCCAGGAGCACATGTTATTCTGGGGGCACTTCATAAAATTCAAAGTATTGTTCTGCCAAAAAAATCCACCCCTTGGGATCGGTTCCGTCAAATTTCGAGAAGGACAGTTTCAAATTAGTCTTGCTCATCCTTCTGTTCACAGAAAATCCATCGTCGGAATTCAAAGGACTATCCTCCATGAAGTGTCGTGGAGAGCTTGTTGATGCCTTGAAGCTTTGGAATTCACTCGCGAGGTGGTTTAAGGCAACATCAATCTTGTCATAGTTGGCGGTGACTTTGGCAAGAACAACTTCTTACCTAGCAATCACAGCATCTTGTCTTGAAACGGTTTCAGACAGCTCCTTTTGGAAGTTGGCGTTTGTCTTAGCTCTGGTCTCCATAATCGTACGCTTTGATACTAAATTGATATGTCCTAATTGTCTTAGGACTCTTTTCTCACGACATATTTGTATTTGGAAACAAATTGATTAGATTTTTAAAGAGTGAAGAAATCTAGAGACAATAGGGATAGGAGATTTGATAATTTCAATAGTGATGAATTTTATTCAATAACTTGCTATTTAAATAGCATCAGAACAAGGAAATTAAAATAACAATCTTCCTAAATTTGTCGACCACTCCACTCTACATAACAGGAAAATAATAAATTCAACAAACTCTTAATAACGCTCTAACTCCTTAGACCTTTTCTTAAGCAACTAAACCACTAATAAATCAACTATCACGCAAACTTCCAACCTCTTCGACCTTTCGTACCTTGCTCTCCAAGCCTCCTAGCTATCCAAGCTAATGTTACACGTGCTTGGAATGAGCGAAACCATGCATACGTAACATTGTGCAATCAATGGTGATTGGAGCGACAGAATGAGGTTGAGTGCCTGAGCAGAACATAGTAGATGGTGGCTGGAATGGAGCGGTGGAGCGGTGACTTGATTGACTGCGTGAGCGGAGCTAGAGAGTAAGGCAATCTTGCAATGAGCAGAAGCAAAGAGAAAAATGTTGAGGGAGTGGAGGAGAGTCTGAAAGTGTATGCAATAGGTTTAATTTAGGGTTAGTTATTATTTTTTTGCAAATTGGTCCTCCAATTTTCAAAAATTATCAAATCTAACCAATAGTCAACTGATATTTTGTATACCGGCTAATACCAAGCTCCTGTACGGTACCACTCTATTTAGTGCAATTTTTCAACAATATTGACAAGTACAAAAGTCATAAGTTTACTAAAATCCGAAAATATTCCAAACACATTCTCTTTATTATTTTTCATTTTTTCACTAGCAAAACAAAAATCATAAGAATAAATAGAATCAAACACTTTCTTAGTGAACTTCCCAACAAGTTTAAGTTTGAAGTTCCAACACGTAAATTAATATATATAATCATCATCCTTATAATCCCCCAGATTGAAAGGTAAAAACAAGATGGAGGCTATGATTCTAATTCAAAGTCTATGACTAGTCTTATTCAGAAGAGAAGACACGTTTGTTTTTTTGGTGGTCGTTGGGCACATTTGGCCCGGCATACTCCTCTTCACCCATCTACCTCCAAATAAAAGTAATTAAAATTTAAACGCAATTTCCATAACAAACAAAAGATCTAGAGCATGAATAGTTTGTTGATATTTCCACGTGTTCTGCTATTATTTTTCAATGCTACTTCCCTTATCAGTATTATCGTCCGTCCGATGCGCTTATAGAACCTTTTTTCGACCACATGATATCACTAAGCATTTACAAAAATATTTTGTCAAAAAAGAACAAGAAACATAAATTATATGAAAAAACAAAATAAGTAAAATGTCTGAAAAATAAGGCAGCTAATATCAATCTATTCGATCCACCTTACAGGTGCCCATCGTTATTCCTACTTCTCTGGTGCTACCCGATCGGATCCTCTTCAGCTTCGGCATCTGATTGTCAAGGTTCCAACATTTCTCTCTAATCTATTTGTACTTCAAATATTATCTTCTGGGTTCCTAAAGTCTAGGTATTTTACCCTATATCTCTATCATTTTTTGTCCTTATGATATCTTTCAGAACTTAGTCTCTCTTTGAGCTGAGAAGTCGATTTTAATGGAATTTTTGCATTTGGGTTCCGTTTTCCGTTGTGGGTAGATCTGAACTGATAAAGTTTTGCTGGGCGAAAATTCACGGCTTGAGAGTTGCCGATGGTTTTTGTGTGTTGATTTTTGCAGTTTTCCGTTTGTTTTCTTTTCAAGGAGAAGAACTAAAGATGTTGGGAATTATAAGGCAGAAAGCGAGTGCTGGAAGCTCTCCTCTTCTGGTATTATATTATATGTCTTCGATAATTATGGTTCTTTTTTCAGGTTTTAGTTCTGTTGACTTGGATTTCTGATGTAGGATTTTTGGTGCAGGCTTTAGGGCAGTCCCTGCACAGGATTCGTTCTGTGGCTTGGAGAGGTTATGCCACTGGTGTTAAAGAGGTATGCCGTTTTGCCTCTCACTCTTGCAATGTCGCTTTGCCTGTTGTTGTCTTTTAGTTGTTGGATTTATGCATAGGTTTGTTGATCCTACTAGGGTAGTGATTTGAGCAGTTTAGCGCTTTAGATGTCCAAATATTTTCACCTTGTCGACTTAAATTTGCTTTATGAAGATTACTTCATTTTCCTTATTGGCTTGAGATCGTGGCTTATTTTATTTGAGAGGGGAAGCAAAAGTGATATGTTTTCTGAAACACTGTTCATTCCCAGATTCAAGTTAGAGAAGCATTGAACTCTGCACTTGATGAGGAAATGTCTGCTGATCCCAAAGTCTTTTTGATGGGTGAAGAGGTGTGAACTTATTTGGAAATGGTTCTTTTTGTGTCAATCCAAAATTTGTCTGTTCTTACGTTGTTGTTCTACTCTTAAATGCAGGTGGGAGAATACCAGGGTGCATACAAGGTGATACTTTCTTAGCAGAAAAGGCAATCATTTCTTTATATGTTTGACAAAGGAAAGGCCATCTATTCATTCGTTGACATTCTTCTTCAATTTTTTGTTTCGTTCTAGATTACCAAAGGGCTTTTGGATAAATATGGTCCTGAGAGAGTTCTTGATACTCCAATCACAGAGGTTCTTTGCTTTACCTTTGGTTATTTATTTTTGTAGATGGTATTGGTTGTCATCTTATAGACACCGAATTCATAAATTGTTAAAACAGGCAGGATTTACTGGTATTGGAGTAGGTGCTGCTTACCATGGTCTGAAGCCTGTAGTGGAGTTTATGACATTTAACTTCTCAATGCAGGTTAGTTTTTTTAATATTGGTAGTTTCCCAGTACCTTCCACTTAGTGAGTTAAGGTGACAGCTAGACCTTGGAGTTGAAGTTTATAATACTCATGCAGCAATAGTACTGAAACAAATCGATTCTAAAGGTTATATTTCTCTATGATGCTTCGATTGATCTGCTTCTGGCTCTTGATGCAGGCAATAGACCATATCATCAACTCTGCTGCAAAATCAAACTACATGTCTGCTGGCCAGTTATCTGTTCCCATAGTTTTCAGAGGACCAAATGGTGCTGCTGCTGGAGTTGGTGCCCAACATTCTCAAGTAATTTTCATCTCTCTCTCTCTCTCTCTCTCTCTCTCTCTCTCTCTCTCTCTTTTTACGACTAAATTATATCATTGTGATATCATACTTATGCACCCTCCTTTTCTTGCGTTAGAATATGTTAGAAATGAGATACAATGTAAAATGGTTTCAAAAATAGAGAAATTAGGAACTTGTTCCCGTTCTTCAAGCTCTATTGTTGAAACTATGTTGTACTTGCGTAACATCATTCTGACTTCATACTTTATGGGGTATTGTCTTTCTTGACTTTTCCTCTGTGACATCTTCGACGATCTAGTTTTCTGCACTTTTGGGATTGATCCTCCATATTTTTCCCAATAGAGGAAGAAAAGGTTATAAGCGGATCTAATATATTTAGATGCATGGCTAGTGTGAAGTAGTGAGCAATTACTAAATGACATTGTTGAATTCCCTTGCAGTGTTATGCATCATGGTATGCCTCCTGTCCTGGATTAAAAGTGCTATCCCCGTATTCATCTGAAGATGCCCGAGGTCTCCTAAAAGCAGCCATAAGGGACCCTGATCCTGTTGTTTTCCTAGAAAATGAGTTATTGTGAGTGTTTTAATGGCCTTTGTGATGCTTGATATAGTTATACTGCTTTTGATTCTCTGTTTGTTGATTGGTATTTTGTGTTTCAGATATGGTGAATCATTCCCTGTTTCAGCTGAAGCACTTGATTCCAGCTTTTGCCTTCCAATAGGAAAGGCTAAGGTAGCCTTTCTAGTTTTTTCCCCTAATTGTTTCTTTTGTTTTTTCCAATGCAAATATAATACATGTATTATCTAATTTACAATTTCATCATGGACTTTTGACAGATTGAAAGAGAAGGAAAGGATGTGACCATTACAGCCTTTTCAAAGATGGTTGGCTATGCTCTTCAGGTTTGTTATCCCTCCACCAGTTTTTGTCCATCATATGCTATATTGTGTAACATACAATATTTAGTAGTCAATGAGATTGGTTGGTCCTATGTTTTGTCTTGCCACGTGATTTCTTTTTTGGGATAATTCATCCTGCCATCTGATTTTTCTTGGTACAGGCAGCTGAGATACTTTCCAAGGAAGGAATTAGTGCTGAGGTAAATTGGCAATTGAAAGAATGTTAAGTCTTTAAAATAATTGAGGCATTGTATCTAATCATCTGTGCTACAGGTGATAAATTTGCGCTCAATTAGGCCACTTGATAGACAAGCCATTAATGCTTCAGTTAGGAAAACTAACAGACTAGTTACAGTTGAAGAAGGGTTTCCTCAGCATGGTGTTGGTGCTGAAATCTGGTTTGTCATCTTTATCCTAAATGCTACGAATTCTACGCTGCATTAATTAGGCCCCATGAATACTAAGACAATGCACCTTTTTTTTTAATCAGTGCAAGTGTTGTTGAAGAGAGCTTTGAATATCTTGATTCACCGGTTGAGAGAATTGCTGGAGCTGATGTTCCCATGCCTTATGCGGCCAATCTTGAGAGGATGGCTGTACCACAGGTTCATGTTTCTCTTTTGATTCCTATGATTGTAGCACCTGCTGATCATTCATGTGCTTAGGACCTCATGTTCTGTTACTGCCACTTTTAGCAAAGCTAGAGTGCATAAACTCGGAAACTATATTGGTGCTGTGATATTGTGATGCATATCTAGCGATTCCTTGAAATATGTTGTTATTCTTTGGGCTTGTGGTTCTGCAGGTCGATGATATCGTCCGTGCAGCAAAGAGAGCTTGCTTCAGATCTGTACCATTAGCTGCTACTGCTTGATCATGCAGATCAGTCCCAAGATCATTTCAATTTAGGTTGTTTTACATCTGGATGCCTGTGTGTAAGAATTTGTTTTAGCTCATTGACAAGTTATTTTGACCGTTTCTTTCCTCGGTAGTTCTAAAGCATTTATTTCTTCATTTTCTCTTATGAAAGTATATGTTTCTTTTGGTTTCAGGAATTGAACAGGATGTACATTTTTGCATTGTCAATGAAGAGGGAGAGAGAATCGAATAACAGCAGAAAATGTTGATCACTGGAAATTTGGCTTTTTTCATTTTCCGGATTCAGTTCCTTGGACTGGATATTTGATTTAACATTCGGATTTTTTTTTGTTAATCACTCGTTTTTAAGGTTTGTTGACGTTTCAAGGTGGTCTTCAAATACTATGCCTTTGTCTACTTGGTTTTGGCGAGAGTTTGACGCTTTCTAGGTTTATGGTAAGTATAACAGAAGAGAAACTCGTATATATTTCTGGCAATAGTATCATTCATATCCTAGGATATACTTTAGAAGTGCATAGGAAGGGTGTGTTTGTTTAGTGAGTATGAAAAAAAGTGGAATAGGTATGGAATGAAAGATTGTGTTTGGTAAAGGAGTATGATTATATAGTTATTATTTTAATTACTCATTTTTAGGTAATACTTTATTCCTCTTATAATTTAAAAGAATGGGTATCATTATTTTGTAAAGTGACCCATTATAAATAACTTAGTAGTTATTTTTAAAAAATATTTTTAATACTAATTAATTAATTACAATATAATTAATTGAAATATTATTAATAATTAATTAAAATTTTAATTAATTAATTAATTAAAATATAATTATAATTAATTAATTAAATATAATTAATTTATTAGTTATAATATAATTAATTAATTATTTATAATATAATAAATTTTTATTTTTCAATATGTTTTATAAAATAACCGTTATCAATGGAAATGGTAATAATTTTTTTATTTTAATTAACAATTATAATTATAATGATAATATCTATTCTCATTCTTCACTATATTTATTTTCATTTATATTATCATTCTTTTGTATGAATTAACTATCCCTTAAAAGTTGTGTTTTCTGTGACATTGGTGCAATTTGAATTAGGATAAACTTTTAGTACACTTAAATATAAAAAGGAAAGCATGGTTGGATTTTCTCCTGGAGATTTACATAGCATCGTGCTTGAAGATGTTCAGCAGTTATAAATGTCAGGATATTGAGAACATAAATGCGGCAACACATACCATAACAAGAAATGCTTTTATACTCGGGGAAACAGGATAGGGGAGCAACAGCAGATTTATTGCCTATCTCTTGATTAGGCTAGGGAAAAAAGATCGAGCCCTCGGGGTGACGTCAACAGACTCGATTAGATTTCTTGGAATCTGAGATTCGGTCCTAATTCCCTTAAATTTAGTTTAAAACGTGGGCCTGTAAGATGATTTTGGGTCTGCTCACTTTTAATCTTAATTTACGTAATCTGTCGTTATCATGATAAGAAAACTGGCCGACTCTTTTGTTTAACTGAAAATTTGTCGAGCTTGCTAGTCCGAGAAAAGGAAACAATGGAATGGTCGCATGAGGTGAGACGGTGACTAACAGGGCAACTCCGAAGTTTCATTACAGGACCATGCACGAATCTCACGAACAAATAATACTTGAACCACCTGCGTAATTTACAATGTTCGTACATATTATGTTTTCATACTAAAAAAGACAAAAATTAAAGAGATATATAATAAAATAGGACCTAATTTATTTTATTAAAGTTTTGAATTGAAACATAATGTCTAATTATATGTAAGCTTACTTGTACTTAGTTTAATTTCTGCTTAAGTCCCTGTAAACTTCGATATAATATCAAGACTAGGTTGACAAAATTCTGAGGTTAAATGAATGATGCGACTGAAATAACTTTGTACAAAATATAAATTAAAGAAGAAATATATAGAAATAAGACTCGTGATAGTATTATTTTAAGATTTTAAATTGAAATATGTTGATATAATTGTATATAAAATCATTTGAAATTAGTCTAATTTTTCTTTAACTTCCCCGAAAACTATTTATTAATATTAAACGAATGATAGTTGAATTCACTGAGTGACTCACACGGGGAGGACGAGCTTATCGACATTAGGATTAATTGAGGGGGCTCATAAGTCATAACCCAAGAGCCCCGAAAACCCTTCACTCAGTTCGTGTGAACGAGAACAATTTATAACGGCAAAATTTGACAAATATATTGAAATGTTACGGCGGAATGACGATGAGGTGGCCGCGAGTCCGCGACCAAACACGCCCCCGTCTTTCTTTGTAGACCAATTCCTTCCTGCTCTAGCCTGACTCAGCACGCTAATATATACTGATCAGTTTCTTATCACACGCAAGTCACCTTCAGAGAAAGTGACACGGAGAGTTTTTAGTACACTTGCAAACACGCACGTTAATGTCACAACACAATAATTTGTATAAGCTGTCATGTCATCTACCAAAGAACATGAACTGACCATAGAGAAAAGAAAATGCATTGTAAATACGCGTTTCTTCATTTCTGGGAAGTCATGTTATTGCGTGTAGGAATATGAGAGACCAAAGGGTGCCTTTTTTATGTATGCTTCCGATGAATTTGATACATTCCACTCCGAAAGAAATCGCTTTCATGACTTTTCCAGGAGCTTTAAGTTTTTATGGAATATGAATTATTGTATCCGCTGCTTCTCATTTCCCTTCAAATTAATGAACACCCGGGGCCTAGCTGATAATTCAGCTGCTTTCGTACGGCTAATTCAAAATGCCACTATACTCAAAACTCTAACAAGGCATTAAGAAGAAATAGCTAACAGTTATGAGTCAGGACGGGCTCAACGTTGTTCTCACTTGGCAGTCTGTCACGGGATTCTTCTGATTTACAGTTATTAGCATTGATGAGAATGTAATTACAAATAGTAAGAATATTATAAGTTAGGATATCCTAAAACAAGTTGATCTTGAAAGCATATATGCGTTTGAGTTTTATAATTATCAACTTCCATGCCAACAGATTAATCTTCGCGCAGATCACCCAGCAAAGAATGGCCGTATTTGTAGATATCGAGCCGAAAGGGCAAACTCTAGTTGGGTGATTTGAAAATGAGAAACGTCGACAACCGCAAAAGACGCTTTTATTGACCTTTGAAAGTCGTCGTCGTCTTGTAGCTTTTGTTAGTTTCAATTCTGAGACGCAAAAATCAGTTATAATTAACCTCAAATAACTAAAAAACCATATGTTCTGATGTCAACCGGGGAAAATGAATAGCATCATGAGGCTAATTACGTAGAAGCTTTGATGAAAAGTGCTTGGTTAAAAAGGAGAGGAGAGTTGGGAAAAAGTTACGGAGTCCTGTTCAATGGTCAACGTTTTGATTCCTAGACGTGGGGATGTGGTGCCATTAAAACCATTGACCCCTGCTTTAATCGCTGCCTTCAATATTCAATTTTGTTAGGTGGTGACGACATTTTGAAGGCTAATTGCATGTATATGAAGTTTGATTGTAGGTTTATTCTTTGGATAATTAATCGTGATATCGTATTTTCATATCTTATGATTTTCTCTTTACTTACCAAGTCTTTACTGGGACACAATGTTATTGTCTGTTAAGATACGAAAATGATCGTAACATTGTCATGTAAGACGATGTTTTACTATCGGCAAAGATTCGATGATAGCTTTGTGCTGTCACCGGACAAAAGCGACTCATCACTCTAAGACTACACCAGAATCTCAAAGTAATACATGGCTTTTACATTAAATACGAAACAAGAATACAACACGAAACATAATTATTGCAGTTTACTTGCAATTTTTACATGAATAATAATAATAGCAACTCGTTAAATAATAAATTATTCAACAAATCAATTATTAAAATTTCTTTCAATAACGAATTTTTTTATTTACCTTAACCGATAGAGATTTTTATAAATTACAAGTATTTACCATTTACCATTTACCATGGGTAGATAGTTATGTTGGACAATCGAGTTCGTGTTAGATAAAAAATCTCAACCAGTTTAATCGATTCAGCTGTAAAAATTTTAAACGGTTTAACTTTTCAGTTAAATTTTCAAATTTAAATTAAGCATCACATAATTTTCAAAATCTTTTTTTGTTTGACAAAAAATTACCCATAATGTCTACGTAAGTCTTTTTCTATCTTAATGCATTTAAGATAGCGCTTATTTCGATACAATCAAATAAAAAGCTCCAAAGGAGGATTCAAATCATAAAAAATATTTTATTTTTAGTTTAATTTATTTTAATAACTTTTATTATTTAAAATCGGCCGGTTTCGTAATTAATTTGTTAATTTTTATAAATTAATAAATTTTTATAAATTAAAATAAATAAATTAATTTTATTTAATAATTTTTTAATTAAATTTTAAATTGTTTAATAAATAAGAACAATCTCTTTCTATCATATTTTAAATTTTAAATTTTTATTTAATATTAAACAATTTTATAACAGTTTAACACTAATTGAAATATTCTTATATTTTTTATTTTACCGGCTTAACTTTAGACGATTATTCGGCTTGATATAAACAAAGCTTGCAATATCTAATCCTACAACATCTTCCCAGATCACTAGTTGGTGCAAAATTCATACAAATATTTAACAATCTTTCTCCTCGATCTTAAGTGATTGTCATATCAACAATTATTTCATATTACATCATAATAATAATAATAACAATAATAATAATAAATAATTGTTAGTAAAGTTTGAGAAGAAAAAGAATACATCTTGGATTCAACTTACTCTGTTCACAAGATTTAAGAAGAAAAGACCAAATTAACGTAGACCATCTAAGCAAAATACACAAATTGGTAAGTTATAATTTGACCGTTGACCAAGAAATTTGGAATTTGACTACTATAAAATCATAAAAAAAAAACAATCAATTTCAAATTTTGACTAAAGAAAATATAAAAATTATAATTCTCAAGTGAAGGTATTTGTCTTGTCCTTGGTTTCACTTCTTTCATTAAAATTCCGGAGAAAAGAAGAAAGAGAGAGAAACGCAAAAATCAAAAAAGAGGAAAGAAATCAGTCTCTCCCTTTCTCTAAGACTGTTGATCGATTGGTTTCGTGGTTTTGAGGATTTTGTTTGATTTTCGGTTGTCGGAGAAGAATGAAGAATTCTCTGAAGAAATTGAGAGGATTAGCACTTCATCATAGACATGGAGACCACCACAAGGAACACGTGGATCTTTGTCCTTTGCGTCAATCGGACGAGATTTCTAGAGCTTCTCAGGTTTGCTTGCATCATCTCTTAATGTCTTGCTTGGTTGCTGAGAAAGACGATGGATAATTTTCTCCGTTTAATTTTTCATACTCTGCTGCCGCCTCCCCGTTGTTGCTATTTTCGACTTCCGGTGCTCTGTTTTTCTTCTTCTATTTGGGAACTGGACATGACGTTCGTCGTTACTGTGAAATACACTGGATTTGCTTGTTTATTTTCCAGTTTATTATGGAATTACTTTATGAATATGGTTTATTTTACTTTTTTGAGTTTTTTTGGTTGCGATCTGCTTAAATTAGCTACTTCGTTGTCAACGAGGTTGGGGAGTTTTTGCTTCTAAAGACCTGTTACTTTTTCCCCCCCTTTCTTGAAATGGTAACAATAAAAAGAATAAAATGGTATCTGGCTACATGTATTAAGTGGTTAGCGATGATTCCTTTTGATGAGCAATTGAAAGCCACGTTCTGGAATAGGAAATGTTGGCTGTTTGATTGCATGTTTGGAAATTTATGGCCTAATCTATCGTTTTGATCACCTTGCATTTAACCTACTTGTTTTTAATGTGGATAATTATGTCTTCTATTGTTTTATCAGGACATGGAAGACATGAGAGATTGCTATGATAGCTTACTCTCTGCTGCTGCAGCAACTGCTAATAGTGCCTACGGTACTTTCTTCATTTGTTTCTTTTTTCTTCCTACCGATATTGGATCTAATTCCTTTGCTGCATGTTAATTTAAGTGAACACAACGGCAACATGATTTCTTGTCATGTTTGCATTGAAGATTTGAAGTATTATGGGAAATCAAACAAAGACACCAAAATGCTAGCGTGCTCAATTGTTTACCTAGTTTACTGTTCTTGAAAATCACAAATTGTGGTGCTTATTTTTTAAGTTAGTTGGAATTAGGCTTTTGGATGATCAGGGGACAATGACACTGATAGATGACTGCTTGCCAATATTCCAGAGTTAACCTTCTTATATTCTCATTTATTGACAGAATTCTCTGAATCATTGCGGGAAATGGGTGCTTGTCTTCTTGAGAAAACTGCATTAAATGATGATGAGGAAAGCGGTAAGTTGGCACAAAATTTTTAAGCTCGTCTTCCATAAGTCGTATGAAAAGAAGCATTATTTTAGTGACTCATGGAAGGATAAGAGAACCAAGTTGCAAGAACAGGGTATCGTTTTAGTTTTCCAAAATTGTTCTTTTCCTTCATCAAACTCTCTACCTGTCATTTTCTGCCATTTCATAGTCATTACCAGAGTAAACTAGTTAAGCTGTATGATTCTAGTGAATAATGAAAAAGCATTTCATAGTCATTACCATTATTGGTGTGATAATCTAGGATTTGGATTTCAATTAATGTTTTGTTTATTTCAATATATTTTTTGTTACAAAAAGAGTTAGTTTGTTTCTCAGGTAAAGTCCTCCTGATGCTGGGAAAAGTGCAGTTTGAACTTCAGAAACTTGTTGATAGCTATGTAAGGCGTTTTCTATAAGCACACAATAAGCATAGATGCAAATGTCTCCCGTTGTAACTATTTTCCTTTTTGCATATTTCAGCGTTCTCATATATTCCAGACAATCACAATTCCTTCAGAATCTCTTCTCAATGAACTTCGAACAGTTGAGGTTTGTTATTGGACTCTTTGATATTATTCTAATGAGTTTTGAAAGTTTGTTTGAAAATTTCTATGTTCTCTGGCATTTGTCTTTCTAATCATCGTTCTACTACAATATACACCATATGTTTGCTGTACTTTTGCTATATCTTAGGAGTTTATAACATCATAAGGTTACAGGAGCTAAGATACAGTTACGGAGCTTTATCTACTATATATTTTTATAACCTCCATTCGAGTATTGTCAAAGACACTAACTATCTTAGGTTTTCCCTTTTTTCATTGCAGTGTAATCCACTGATTCAAATTTATACTCATGTTTTTGGAAAAGCATCAATGGTTTAAAATTAATACATCCTAACTTGTTATGACTTTGTTGCTTCTTCTCCTTTTGGCATTGTTCTTGTTTATTTGCTTGCCTGATTTTGTTAAAGTAATTAACGGTAATTCAACTTCCTGCTTTCAAATTCATGCAGGAGATGAAGCATCAATGCGATGAGAAAAGGTCAATCCTTTACCAAACTCATTCTCGAAGCATTTATGTAACCATCCCCCAAATGGGTCCCCTTTCAGAAAAGAGTGTTATCATTGGGTTGTAAATATGGGATTTCTTATCCTTTTATTCCTTGATCTACAGGGAAATATATGAGTTCATTCGAACAAGGCTGAGAGACAAAGGAAGGGGACGAAGTGGAAAGGGGGAAAGTGTATCTGTGCAGCACTTACAAGCTGCTCATGATGAATATGATGACGAAGCAGCTTTATTTGTCTTTCGTCTGAAATCTTTGAAGCAAGGACAATCCCGTAGTCTTCTTACACAGGCAGCTCGACACCATGCTGCTCAGGTTACTTATTTTTCTGTCCGCTAATATACTTTTTGTTCACTCTGTTGGGTGATTGCCTCTGACCTTTTGTCGCCAACACAGTTATGCTTCTTCAAGAAAGCTCTTAAATCTCTAGAAGCAGTTGAGCCACATGTCAAATCAGTCACTGAGCAACAACATATTGATTACAACTTTACTGGAATTGAAGATTATGATGGAGATAATGCTGCCGATGATTACAATGATGATTACAATGATGATGATGATGATGATGACACGCACGATGATGGGGAATTGAGTTTTGATTATCGACAAAATGACCAGGAGAAGATTGTTACCACATCAGGGAACTCCACGGATGTAAGAGTTAAATGTTTTGTCAAGAGTTAAATGTTTTCCTACTTTTTCTTGAGAAAATTTGATTTGTGCGTTCCTTTTTTGACAAAAATAACTGTTAGCTGCAGTACTTAATTTGTTGTGCATGATAAGTTCCAGTTTATTATTGTAGTTCATTTCCTTGAAGTGAAGTTTGTTGAAGTCAATATTTTTCTATCATGTCTTTTTTTTTTCTGTGATTGAATAAATTTAAAAGGGATAAAAGCATAGAGGTATGGGATTAACTGAATCATTGCATTGGGTTAAAACGAATGAACAACTGTATTTATTGACAAAAGCATCAATTCAGGACATAAGCTCATATGTTTTGGACAGGGTTGATTTATTGTATACTAGACTGTTCTTTTTGATCCTTGGAATATGCCCTCAACATCCTATGAGCTTCATCTAACTATATTTCAATCTATACAGGTGGATATGACAGACATTACGTTCCCCAGTATTGCACCAGTGGAAACAGCAAAGGTAACAAAATCTACCGTGTACCAATTTATAAACTTATAAGGGTAATTTTAAATCATTCATCTGTGATTAAGACTTTAAGCGAACCCAGTGTCATGATCTTGTTAGAGAGTTTTCTAAAGATAGTATTCCTGTATGTTAGTGTGCTATTATGCTTGAGCTAATGACCAAAAATTTGGTTTAGGAGTGTAAGTTTGGCTTGATCTCATGTTTGAAAATCTCAACATGTATACTGTTCTGATTCTAATCATTTTCTTTTGTTATCTAATTAAAATGTATTCTTCTAAATGTTGACTTACATAAGGGATTTGTAAATGGAGAACTTAAGTGAGCTGGGCTAGATTACGCTGGCAAAGAATCTCTACTCTGGTGCAATTCGAATGCAATATGTGAAGCACTTGAGCTTTTATTGCTATCTGGTTAGCTTATGCGTCTTTGGCATATTTGCAGGAAAATATTGAGGGAAGTTATAGAAAATCATTTTCGTATAGGGGAGAAATTAGGGCAGGCAGCCAATCAGCCCCACTATTTGCTGATAACAAATCTACCCCAGCTGACAAATTGAAGCAAATGCGGCCATCATCTACCAGAAAGTTCAACTCCTATGTATTGCCCACACCACTTGATGCTCAGAATCCAAATTTCACAGCATCAGGTAGTCTAGTTCCTCGCACATTAAAGACTAGTTTGAGTGGACGACCAGACAATTTATGGCATTCATCTCCCCTTGATCCTAAGAAATACAACAAATTTGTTGATGACAAACTTTCTGGCCCCACTGTTATAAATGTGCATTCAGTACTAAAAGAAAGCAACAATAATCTGACATCAACTCAGTTGCCTCCACCACTACCTGATGGGCTCTTTGCTTCACGCCCTGACCCTCTTGGTGCTTCTGATTATAAGAAAATCAAAAGATATGCTTTCTCTGGTCCCATTAGTGGGAAACCATGGCCTTCTAAGCAAATCTCTGTAGAACAGCCCCAGTTGTTCTCTGGACCTCTTTTGCAGAATTCAAGGGGTTTGTCATCATCACCACCACAAGTGTCTCCCAAATTATCCCCAAAAGCATCTCCTTCTGCTTCCCCCAAATATATGTCTTCACCTAAAATAAGTGAGCTTCATGAGCTTCCCAGGCCTCCAGCCAATTCAACCTCCAAGTCCTCCAAACCTGTGAGTTTGGTAGGTCACTCAGCTCCACTGATGCCCAAAGCTAACGTGCTTCCTACTACTAGTAAGTCATTGGTGCCAAAAGCTGCCTCTCCACTGCCAACCCCTTCCCAAGTGGTGACGAGAAGTTTCTCCATACCCTCAAGTGGTCTTAGAGCAATGGCATTGAATGTATCAAAGCCTCTGGAAGCTATCCGTAATGCAGAGATTACTGAGAGTGTTGCCTCACCTCCTTTGACACCAATAGCTTTATCTGATACCCAGAAATTGCAGTCTGGTCCTGAAGCTGTCAATCGAACTGTTCAAATCAGAGGTAATTCACACTCTGCTGGAAAATTGTGTGTTCCCTTTACTTGTCATTGTATGCTTATTTGATTGTTCATATTCAAGCATGCCCCCTTTTGAATTGAAAAATGCCGATGAAATCCAATTGTATGCTTATTTGATTGTTCATATTCAAGCATGCCCCCTTTTGAATTGCAAATTGCTGATGAAATCGTTTTTGCTGTTTCCAGATGTCGACTGATGAACATAGCTGAAGATTTATTTTTGCTCATTTGTAATCATGAGATTTCATTTTTGTTTGGCAAGCGGAAGATGAGCATGCAAGATTATTTCATCACGTAGTAGCGGTGCATATCTGTATATATGATCTTTTTTGTTTTTTTTTTTCCAGTTATTTCTTTTTGTCAATACGTTTCTGATTTTTTACGATGATCACCCGACATCAATCAATTGAATAATTCCTGATCGGTGAAGAAATTTTGTATGATCTCCACAAATTAATAGAATGTCCCATCTCCTTTTCAGCCTCTCCCTCTCAATCTGGAATGATTTGCACTACTTATTCTTGATTGTTGCACTGGAAAAAGAAGTTTTTGTTAATGTATTACTGTCCTCTTGGAATCAACGATCAGCTTTGATTCCTTAGACCCGACCCATTGCTGGAGGAAGTCTTAAGATTAAAAGGTTCACCTACTTAAACATTAATTTTCTCTTTCTGCACTCCATTAATGTCATTGACATGGACTCCTTGACTTCTTGTTCCCTTCACTTCACGATTGATTTGGAATTGAATCTTACAATTCTCTACAAATCACATAACGATTCACCATTAAGAATTGAATCTTACAATTCTTTAAATTCTCTACAGTTATGAATTAGCATGAAAACAGCAAGCTAGTATTGGCAAGACGGTGACATTGGCATAAATGCACAAGCCACCAAAAAGTTTTTCTTTCGCCTATACTGTCTGCTAGTTTCATCAGGTGATTCAATATGCAATCTTCAGCTGCATATTTATTATGAATCATTAGTCGATGTTCACATTTTGACTGAATCTGAACAATACGATACTTAAAAACTTGTTTTGACGTTGATTACGGTTTTTTGTTCTTTTTTTTGTGGAATTAAGAATTAAGCAGCACCTCCAATGTTTTCCTTCTTGAGATTTTCCGAAGTGAATTTATGTTTATAATAGACCTGTACAAGTTTAGTTTGAGAATTAAAGGATTTAGAATTTAAGAATAAGGACTCATAAATCAAGTTTGAATTTTAAAATTAGGTTTTAAATTTTAAGAACGGGATTTGGGACATGTAAAAATTTTTTAAAAATCAGTTCAATTCAATTATTTTTAATCATTTAATATTTATTTTTAATTAATTTATATTTATACAATACTGTATATTTAAATTCAATTATAATTGTAATTTTTTGTATTTACATAATTTAACTTTTTTATGAATCATAATTAATATTTTAAATATTTTAAGAAATTATATATTTAATTTCAAATAATTTTATATATTTATGTTTTTATTTACTTACTTTAATACTTATTTGAATTTTTATTCATTTTTAATATTTATTTTTACTTTTTATTTAATTTTTTTCCTCTTTAAATCATTTTCGGCGGAATTTGTATGGCCGTTGTTGTAGAGAATTGTAAGATTCAATTCCTTATTCAGGCAGGAAAAGGATTCGCTTTGATTTGATTAAAATTTTACATGGTCAACTGGACTCAACTCATGTATCACAACCAAAGACTGGCTAAAAGTCATAGCCAAACATCTCGAGAGACTCTCTTGTCTTCCACATTAAGAGCTTTTCTTTCTGCGTATGTGCAACATTTGAGTATAGAAGTCAAATTGGCAATTGCCTCTCCTCATCTGGCCCGTCTCATTTGCAACTTCCTCTTGTCTCATATCTCACAAACCCCATTAGCTCAGGCCCTTCCAACCTCGGGTTATTCATGAAGCTGCTTTTCGGACAACCAACAACCAAGCAAAATCACCATTAAACCAGATTTTTGCGAAAACCGGTTTCACTTGCTACGTTTTATCGTTAGTTACTCACCTTTCTTCTGTAAACTTGGAGAACGATCCTGAAGTAGGGATGGTTCCACATAAGTCGTTATTAGATACGTTCCTGCACATTGAGATTACCATAATAAGCTTAAAGAATGATATAACAAGAAGGTTACTTCGAACATAAACCACAGTAATTACAGGATCTTGAGGTTTCCCAATTTCATCAGCTCTCGAGGTATCCTTCCACTAAGCCTGTTACCGTTCAGTCTCCTGCATTAGCATGACGTGACCATCAGTCCACATTGATACGTCAAATGAAAAGAGGGTTAAAAAGGAATGGGATTGACAAAAGCACAAAGTTTAAGAAAGTCGAGAGCTTTTCTCTTACAGAAATTTAAGGTTGGACAGCTTGGAGAGTGAAGCAGGGATTGAGCCAGTAAGATTGTTATGGTACAAATCCAAGCTTACAAGGCTCTTCAATCTTCCAAACTCCTTCGGTATAGGACCCATCAGCTCGTTCATGTACAGTTCCCTACACAAGAAACCAAAAGTTAATTTAAAATGTTTCAACAGATCCCATGGATGTAAGCACCGGCAGTCACCCATCAGAAGCCGTATGATCATAAAAAAACTCCATTTTCTTCTCCGTCTTAAATTACCTAATGAGCAATTTAGAAGTCTTGAGTGCAAAAGTGATCTAGCCAAGGCCAAGTAATATATATAACTATTCCTACTCAATCTAATAGTTTCAAACATCAACGACAAAATTGCTGGGAACTTCGAAAGTGTATAATGCATTCAGTTGCTTACAAATACCGAAGACGCTCAAGCTTCCCTAGTTCCGGAACTAGACTGCCGGACAGTCTTGCATTTCCAAGGTCCCTGCAGACATCCAGTACCAATATGTCTGTCAGTAAGAGACAGAAGCATTCGAAGTGAAGACATTTATTTTCTCTGTTCTTTCATCTTTGTGATTTTATGTTCATCTGTTAACATTTCCTCTGTTTTACTCTCTTTTTGTTTCTTGTTGAAAAAAAGATTAGTTCTTGTCTTTTCTCGAGTTCTTTTCGAGAATAGGTTGGTAGATGTCAAGAAAGAGCTGAACCACAAATGAGTTCCTGTCGAAATCTCAAGGGGTATGTGCCTTGCTTGCTAGTGAACGTATAGAAGTGTTCAAAACTTGCTAGTAAACAACTTCTTTTTAGACTAAATTCAAGGAAAGTTACTGATTTAAGTGCCTAGAAAACAAGTAGCAGATGAAAACACCATCTGCAGTAATAAAGGAATTGCTTCAAGTTCAACGCTTACAGTCGGGTGACACGATTGTCAGAGTCACAAGTGACGTGAAACCAAGTGCAAGGATCCACCAGAGTCGGATCCCAACTCTGGAGAACAAGTCCCGGGTCCTTCACTGCTCTTCTCAATGCGTACAGAGCATCTCCTGCCCATTTATGTAGCAAGGAACTCATGAGGAAAACAGACAAAAACTAGCTCAAAAGTTGACAGAATGACATTAATACATTTCAAGTGTTTACCTTCTTCGTTTGCATTTACAGGTCCTGAAAACTTTAATAGGTGAACAAGGAGAAGAAGAAGAAGTGACAGAGTGCATGTGGCCATCTCAGTGCTACAAATGATGTTTCTTTCAGGGCGCTTGAAGAAGAGTCGAGATGCTTATGGCTCTACAGAGAGAGAGAGAGAGAAAGGAAGGAGTTTGCTTGATTTTGCTTAAAGCATGTATGAAGCATGGAATCAAACATTGGTTATGGAATTTATAGAGCCCACAAAAAGAAAAAGAAAAAAACAAAGGAAGAAGATTGCTCCTTTGGTAGCTCCAAAGAGCAAACCAGTGATACAATTCAAGAAGTATGAATGCCTGACTGTGAAAAAAGAAAAAGTGGGACATTTTTTTTTTTAGAAATGAGAGAGAGGTCTTTAAAAAAATAGAAAAATATAAAATCGTATTTTTATTGAATTTAAAAATAAGAATAAAAATAGAAAATCAAATCAAATGGATTCTTATTTATTTTCAGGTCAAAAATATTAAATATGTATGAAAAAAGATTTTAAAATTTTCTTATATTCAGGATTTTAAGAAATTTTACTTTCTTATTCGGGTGTAATTAAGAATGAGCACGTAAACTATATTCTTTAATTTTTTTATTTAGTTGTTAATAATAGATAAGATAAAGATTGATAATTCTAAAATGAATTTTAAATTATCTTGAATTATTATACCTAGAATGGAATAACAAAGGACAAGTTTAGGCTAAGTTGTGTTTAGATTTGCGATGTGGTAGAGATAAGTACTTATCCACTTCAGTTTTCAAACTCAGTTACATGTTTGAATTTGTAGGCAAACAACCAGAAGTTGGAGGAAAGTGTGCCATCGCAGAAATCGATAAATAGAAAGAGAGTTACGGTAGGAAAGTACTTCTGTAGTAGAAATTCTACTTTCCATTAATAACTTTCTGGTAATTATTATTTTCTATTTTACCCTCAACTAATAAAAAGCAAGTCATATAATTTAAATTTATATGACTAATAATATATTTTTATGAAATATTTTATTTACTAAATTTATTTTATTTATATTTATATTATTTTAATTTAATATTTTATTATTTATAATATTAAATTTATATGACTAATAATATATTTTTATGAAATATTTTATTTACTAAATTTATTTTATTTATATTTTATTATT
>JANZXR010000003.1:6426748-6443833 GCA_027575705.1 Erythroxylum echinodendron
TCCATTACCAACATAGACAACATCATTACCTTTGTATGGTTTTATATGAGATAATGTACCTGGATTATTAGTCATGTGAGAAGTCGCTGCTGAATCCATATATTGTGATGGATCATTGTCATTCATGGTAAGTGTTGCTAATGCTTGTGGCAAATCCTCAGTTTGGTAAGAGTAATCAAACCTGTACCAACACTTGAGGGCAGTATGATTCAATTTACCACAAATTTGACAAGCAGTTTTATCACCTTTTTCTTGATGTTGTTTGCCACTTGTAGCCCTTTCTTTCATGAAATTGTTTGAGTTTGCATTATATCGACCAGCTGGAGTGAAACCTCTTGCTCTTGAACTAAATCCTCCACGACTTCCTCTGTTAGCTCTTCCACGTCCATGTTGACTAACAAAAGCCTAGTTATATTCAATATAACCTTTTTCTTCTTCCTTTTGGCTATTAAGCGTCTGTTCATATCCCTGTAGAGCAAGGACAAACTGATTAAACGTAGGATAGGGAGGTTTAGTTACCATGGCGAGACGGAAACTCTCATATTTTGAGCCTAGTCCACGTGCCAGTTGGAAAACTTTATCAAGATCATCAACTGGTTTCTTAATGGCTGCAAGGTTGTCACAGATTGACTTGAACTCTTTTACATAAGAGTCAAAGGATTTTGATCCTTTCTTGATGGTCATCAACATATTTTTTAAAAGGCCTTCTTTTTCAACTGTGATTGGCAGTATTTGTTCTTCTAAGGAACTCCACACATCATACGCAGTGGAATCTTCTGCAACTGATGGCTGAACTTCTTCCTTGAGTGTAACAAGTAGCCATGAGATGATCAGACCATCATTTGTAAGCCAGCAATTATAGGTTGGATTCATCTTTCCATTCTCTAGTTTGGCTTCAGGTTTATCACCATTCTTTTCCAAATGATGAAGCACATCGAGACTCCGAGAAAGATGAAGAATTTGTGATCTCCACATCAAATAGTTGTCGGTGCCCAATTTGATAGATATCAAACTGGCACATTGGTGGAACGATTGCAGTGTAAGCTTTGGTTCCTCCATGAATGACTCTCCTTTTTTTGTGTGGGATATATTATGCTTGTGAGTTTTTCACAGCTCTGATACCATGAAGAACTTTGCAATTCTATAAGAGATGATTTTGTCTCTAGTTTTTATTCCTTGTAGAGAGACATATTTATACAGAATACATTCAATGATAATAAGAATAATAGTATGCTCTAATGGTAACAAATGCCTTGAGTTTGTTTAGCAAAAATATTCTGAAGTGATTGGCTTTTCATATACTCCTTATTACCTACAAAGCCCTATTCCCTGCCCGACCATGTCAGAGTTGCAAGCAATGTTTACGTCACAAGTTGAGACCCATTCAACTATTCGACAATGACAATTCATAGCGTTCAGGAACAAACGCAAGAGACAATTCCTAAACAACAACATACCAGCAAGTCTCCTCTTTTTACTTTCCCTCTTCAGAAGATGGGATGCCTCTAAACACAAGTATATATCATAATTGATAAATCCAAATACATGACATCAAACCGTATATGTATATGTTTACAGTGAATGTTGGAATCTGTTCGTTTGAGGGAAATAAACAAATCTACTAGAATATTAAACACTGAAAGTTGTCTCTTTCAGAGTTTCAATGTCGTCCTCGCATATCGCAATGCTTGTAAGAATACAAAACTTTTTCATATGTTCATGTTTCTGCACTGTTTTATGCTCATCTTCAGACATTAAATAACTTAAGAGGCGGAAACTTTCAATGAACGCAAAGACAAAGCATTTAAGAATAAAATTACTTGGGAATGGAATGTGTTGAAGTCTAGATAATGTAATTTATTACCAGTTGCTTAGATATGCTCGTGCACTTGTTTTTAAATTCTTATACATCAAGAGATGAACTAAACATCTCAATATGATTGTATTCCAAATGGAAAAAGAAGCATTAGTGAATGATTTGGTGAAGGATATGTCAACCAAGTTGCATGAACAGAGTCTTGCTTTAGTTTTCCAAAATCATTCTTTTCCTTCATCCGACTCTCTATCTATCTTTTTCTCAGGTATATCTTAACACCATTTAAGAAAGTCACCACCAAAGTATATTATGTTTCAAGTTTTCCGGATAATAATTAATTGTAATTTTTTATTTTTCAATAACTTATCGGTTAAGTTATATTATTTTAATTCAGAAAAAGATAACAAAGTGATTTAATTAATAATATGGATTAATGGGCCAAAATTTAGGAGTAAAATAGAACTCCGATTAGTATAAACCAGATCCATATTGAGTCTGTAATGAAAAGACCCGATATGAATGTTATATAAAGAAGATTAAGATTTCATTTAGCTGTTGTAACAAATCGTGAACGTAAGGATGTTTTGACCTATTCAGAGGTACATGTATACAGAAAGCTACAGAAAGATTTTAACATCTCCCAGTGAGTAGATTCTGTGAAAGTTTTTTTTTAGGGGACGGAGGAACTTGCAGCCGCTATCCTTTGGATGTACAGTAGGTAAACTTTCGAATTGACACAATAGCCTGCAAATCATGCCAACTAGGTACTCCACACTAGGTAAGCCCTATATGACAGGCTCAATCGAGAGAATGTAGTTAAAAAGATACGAACATAAGACCTTTTAGTCACATGCCCTCTCACTCCACCAACTCGACCACCTCCTAGGGGGTGATTTCTTGAAGGTGACTATGAATTTACACTCATTTCAGTCTTAGAAAGCTCGATTGAAGTCATAAAATCAAAAAAAGATATATTCTATATTTCTTAGTTTATTTCCTTTTCACGTTCAATCTGGAACACATATTAAGGATTATAATTCGTGTTACATATTAGTTATGTGATTTGGTTAGAATAAAATGAAAAATGGAGGAATATGGTTTTGGGTGATTTTTAGAGGCGCCTACATTATATATATATATATGACGAGACTAAACCACAATTTGTATATCAATGCCAAGAGATCTAATAAAACAATTCTTCAAAATTAAATAAAAGATTTGAAATAAATGATCATTTATAAATTTATTAAATCAAGTGAAGTTAATAAGTCAGTTTATCATAATCGCGTAATCATTTATATCATTATTATTGTTACCACTCAGTTATACTCTCGCTAAGGTGCGGAGGCTGAAAAGATTCTATAGTAGATCAAAATCTAATAAATAGCTAAATAAAATAAATATTTTTCTAACTTGATCGTAGAGAATATTCTTCCCACACTTACTTAGTTATACAAGTCTATTAAAAATCAAATCTTTGAGCTCATACCTAAATTTGGAGAACTTATATATAATATCACAGGACATAATTTTAAATCTTTCCATAATAAAGAATAAATGTGTCTTGAACTCTAAGAAAATTCTTGATCATTATGCAAATTTTAAAATGATTTTAAATCAAGTTTCATAAAAAAAAGGAGTTTTTTGATGCTTCTAAAAGATTAATGTTTCAAAGTGTTTCTGAAAGTTGATTTTTGTAAGATTTGGCTAACGTAACCAAGGGTCAAAAAGGTTACTTGATGGCTGATTTGGCTACCTGATAAGGTAACATGTGAACCACTTACCAGCCAAGTAGTCAAAACTGGCTAGTTGATGGTGAGTTTCAAAAATTACCAATGAGGAGTTTTCGGTCCAATTACCCCAATCAAAAGATACCTAGATAGTTGATCCTATCTAGAAACTAACTATTGTAACATATAATTTTTGTATATAATCACTATTTGAGTTAGTTTTGAATTGAATAAAATATATATGAGTTGTAAATAGAAATGAAACCTAGCCCGTACCAAAGTCAACAGGTCAAACTCGAATTGACCAGGCTCAGGCTAATCTTTGGGTATAATTTTTATGAAAAAAATTGTAGTTTGATGTGTGACCCTTATAAGCAAAACGACGTGTTTTGCTAAAAAAGATGTCGTTTTTGCTTTTTTTAATTTAAAAAACATTTCAGGCTAGGTCAAATCGAGGCAAACTCAAGCTAGGTTGCTACTGGCCACTACCTTAAGTCAACTTGGCTTAGCTTATTGTCCTCTCTCATTGTAAAAAAAAACTTTAGTAATAAAAAAAAGTTTTGAAAAGCTTTTAAGGGAGTATTATTGTATTTATATGTAAAAGCATGAAATGAGCTTTTAACATATGTGTGATCCAAAAAGGAATTATTAGACATAATTGAGTGATTAAATACCAATCAACAAAATAATTGAATTGTTAAGGTCCCTTATTATCTGTAATAAAAAAAGTTATATAAAAAAGGAAGATGTATAAATGTTTTTTATTCAAAGGCTTCTCTTCACTTATTACAAAAGATGCTAGTAAATTTTCAGATTGAGTTCAAAGAATAGATATAGATTATACTATAATTGAGTCTTATTTTTGCTTAAGTATCTTTAATTATTAATGTGATTATTGTCATTATCATATGTGAAATTACTATAACTATTTATTAAATTAAATAATTCAAATTAAAAAAATGAAACACTCGTATCTATATACACATTTTCACTTTTTTTGTTTGACATTTAAGCCAATACTTAAACTCTTAAAAAGTCATTTTCAACTATTGAACCTCTCATATGAAAAGCCTGTCTCTGTTTACATACACTTAAAAGACTAGATATATGATAGTCATCCAGGAATGCCTTTTGGCAGAATCACACAATCAATTAAACCCGATCACCGATAAGAAGGTTGTGGAGGAGAATTGCACGGTGCTTGGTGAGCACAAAAGGGACAAGTTTGCCCTATCTTGTCCAATGCGGGCAAGAACATCCTTTCTAAAGGGTCAATACCACCTTTTGTGAGAAATACCTTAAATTAGGGACTGTGAGGAAGATGCGAAGTTTTAAATTTAGGAAATTAAGAAAAAAGGTGTGTTAGTTGTTAATTAACTACGCTAGCACTAACTTCGCATTTGACTGACAAAATCTTGACCGAGTTAAGAATTTCTTTAATTCGAGATTTATCTCTGAAAGTTTTAAGACATTAATTTTATCCATACGCTTCAAAACTTATATTTTAATACAAACATTAATTAAACAGACTATGTTCTTATGAATTTATGTTGGTTGGTTTAAAAGTAACCCTGTTTTATTGGCTATGCAAATGGATTTAAGCTTAAGCCCTGATATGCACTTAATCTGGGGTGGATGAGGCCACTAGTTCTTTAAGGAAAACAAAAGATTGTTATTGTTGTTGGCATGGCATGTGACGAGACTCGTCTTTTAAAGCTTTCACATAATTGGTGGTGGGGTGTGCATTTGTCTATTTGAAGACTCTTTTACTCTTTTTTGACTTCTTCAAGCTGGTGTTCAAAAGTTGGGACTCCTTTTACTTCCATCACTTACAGACAACCTTTGGATTGTCGATAGAGTGTAGGAGGCCAAACAAGCCATGTTGATATGCTATCTTCTTAAAAGGAGTGAAATTTGACTAAGCCAAGCACTAATGTAGACTTCTTTTCCCCTTTCTCTTCTTTTCGTGTTCATGCAAAAAGTTGCAACTTTTGTTAAAAAGCTATCTTCTTCGATGAGAAAAGCTTTCCATACCGACCAATTGAGTGTATAATCACTTCCACACGAACAGCTAATCCAAGCCCTGCAACTCAATGTTTGACCATTAACCTTCCAGGTTTTGCTCATAAATAACACACCATAATCACTGACAGCAAGTTATAATTGTAATTAATAATTGAAGATGATGCAAACATAATCGTAATACAAAATTATAATTGTAAAACCTAACAAATCATGTTGAACATGGAAGGTTCATCATGGGTAAGGAAGCGTATCGTGAAAGTGCTTAAGCTATCCCAAGAGAACAAACTGTTGAAAAGCTGAATGCACAATGATACAAGTTTGCATAAAGGAAAGACTAAAGAGGTCAAACTTAAAAGATTATACCTTTAGTTTGAATAATGCATAGCAGGGAATTGCAAGTCGTTGAAGAACAAAGGTTCTTAGTATTCCCTCCATCTTTCAATTGAATCTGCCTCTAAAGTTTCAACCAAAAGTGTCCTTGCTAGTTGTCAGTTGTCGACCAATTTGACAAATTTCAATCATTTCTACATGCCTAAGCTCATATATGCTCTATTAAATCATACTTTAAAGTAAAAGGAAGTATATATTAATTTAAATTAGACCTCACAGTGATAAAGTCTTCTGGATAATAATAATGTTAAATGAAATTATTTATTTTAAAATTAATTAACTCAAATTTTCAATGTCAAATTAAATAATATTAAAATTTTATAAATATGAAATTAATTCAAGTCTTCTTTTCTTTAAATTTTTTGTATAACTTGTAAAATTTTCAAACTTATTTATTTAATCAAACCCAATTCCTTATTTTATTCTTAAAATATGAGTCTTTTAACTTTTTAGACTTAACTACAATAACAACAGTCTAGTAGAAATCTCGTTAATACATAAAGCCTGAAGAGATATAGTATCACGCAACTTTAACCTTAATTAATAGAGAGACTGTTTAAATTCTTCTTGAAATGAGATTGAAGTACATCTACCGATTCACGGTACAGAAAATGGGTTTCAACAAGCCCACTTCTCGTTTTTGGTAATTAGAGCCCATTTTACTGGCAAAGAGGTCTAGCGACTGTGTTTGATGCAAAAACAATTTGACTCTCCCAGGCAGAAACGGAAAGTGAAACTGAAACTAGAAAGATGGTTGGAAAAGGGTTCGGATACGGTATACTCGGTTCTTCTAAACTTATATTTATCCTAAAACGACATCATGTTATGTATAAATGTATGGAAAACGTCACTTTGGAACAAAAATAAGGTTAAAACAAGCTTATGAAATCAGAGGATTTCATTCAACTTAAAATTAATTATTTTATTTTAAATTTTTTAATGTCTAACCTGACTCAATTCAAAACAAGTTTAAAAGAGCTTTAAACCCAAATTTAAGCTTAAACCTAAAGAAAACTTTAGACTCTAATTTAGATTTGAAAAATCCTACTAACAGAATATTAGAAGCTTGAAGTTGTAAGGTCAAAATCATGAGTTGGGTTGGGTACGAATCAAGTCCCAAAATTATGCCAAGATCCTGAGTCAATTTACCAGAAACAAGAGGGCCAAGATCTGAATAAGATAATTTAGTTTAAATGCAGTTTCAATTTTCCCAACAGGTTACGTCAAAGCAAAAGCAGCAGCAGCAGTAAACTTGGCTGCTTCAGACAGACTTCTAGATGTCCAAACACATTTTAGGATACCGTGTGAACAGCTTTCAACAACCCGGTTTAGATGTGACGAAAGGGTTCTGTCCATATGGAGCTAGATAGACATAAAGGAGAGCACATGATCGGTAGACAGAATGTGGGAAGGGCAGATTAAGTGCAAGGAAACAAAAGAACACTATTGAATTATACATCATTGTGGAAGAAAAGTGTATGGAGAATAATATATACAGCCAAAGGAAAGAGCTTTTTCTGTGTCTGAGCTCCCAATTCAACCATCAAGATTTTCTGTGGCCTTCACGAAACGACCCTTTACTCGCTTCCTGGTATCAGCTCTTGCTTTCCTTGATTCATATCGAATATGCTTGTCGTATCTGTTTACAAGATAAGTTGATATGTCTAAAATTATGTTAACTTGTCAAGTCAGCTTAAAGATGATCATCAAAATTATAACGAACCTTCGACTTTTCTTCTTCTCTTTGTATCTCTGCATCGCGTTGCCTCGGTTCTGCACAAGCATCTCCATGTCTGCCTTCTTTGCCACTGGATTTATCATGGTTTCACTTCTCAAAAAAAGAGACTGTTCCGTGAGCTGGAGATCTTCAAAGCCATTGGAGCCTTTCAGTTTACCATTCGTTGGCCTAGTTATAGGTAGGTTGTAGCTCTCAGAAGTTGCTGGCCCTTGGCTACCAAAGTTACTCTGCCAGCTCAGAAAAGAAAAAATCAAGGGAAGAACAAAGAATCTGCACGAAGGAGAATAATTTTAACCTTGTTGAGGTCAAGCTATTCAGCCAATGACCAGCTGCATCTAGTTTGCAGACATTTGATGCAGTCACCCTACCCAAGATTAATAGAAAAACCAATTCTAGATTTACTTCATGACATCGGTTTAAAGCTATTCTCAACAATAATCAAAATTATAGTGCTTTTCCCTATGTAATGAAGAATTAGGAGGAGGGAATATTCCATCTAGCTTATGTTCTTCTAATGATTGAGATTTTGAGACAGGCTTAGTCATTCGATGTTGCTTGGATCAGTGGTTATACAGAAGAGGAAGACTTTAAAAAAAACCATGGAACAATGCACTTGAAAACGAATAATCTTTTAGGTAAAAAAGAGAATCTTCTATTACTTCTATCAACTTAGAATTCCAGAAGAAAGATTTTGCCATCTAAAACGGAGACTGACAAGTGCACAGCAATTCCCATTAACACATCAGTTACTGCTTCACCAACTATACAGTGGAGAGGTCAAAACATGTCCCACGACGGGTGAAGTGGATATGCATGAATGTGAGGGCATAATGACTTACATTGTACGATGACATATCATCAGGTGTAATAGAACAATTCATCTGGTAAATGTCTCCCAACATTTTTGAGTTAGTCAATGATGTTTCCCTGACAAGCTCATCGATGTTCTTGATAACGAAACCTCCATTGTTTGGACCAAATGCAATTTCTAATTCTGTAGATTCATCGTGCTTCCTTGACTGTCCTAAATGAAAATCCCAAATCTGCAAGAGAAGGAAAAGTTCATGTGTTATTAGTATCCCTTATACTGGTATTGGCAGGGAGAAAGCTCATTGAAATATAGTTCAGACGTCAGAGCCAACAAAGAAATAAAGAAAAAAGGGAAGAGTGTTAGAAACTGGGAAAGAGAGGACATATTTCTGTCCATCAAATCCTTTCATATAACTAAACAAACCTAAAGAAGGCTAAAATCAAGCAGTAACACCCACATCAATCCATACATTCAGGAAAATAGTACCTCTCCTCTCCTATCCATTCCATTGTTATACATTCGTGAACATAAATCAAATTCAATTCCAAAAACTAAACTTTGATATCTAACGCTTACCTGAGTTCCTTTAGTATTGGCATTACTACTCCATAACATACCCCCACCGTCGACTCGACCACTCGGCTTTGGATCCGCCTGCATCGGTAACATAAGCATAGACTGAACCGAACCCTGTCGCTGCATAGACGGCTGGTTCGTCGTAGCTACTCCTTTATCACCATTCCCGGCCAGCACACCACTGCTGTTTCCATTTCCAAAATCAACCGTCTCCACATTTCCTTGCCAATTACCGTTCCTACTCGTTGTTTCCGGAAAAAGATTCCCTCCACCGCCGTCTCCGGCCACGATATCTCTCTTTAACAACTCCACCAACTGTTTGTGTATCACTTGTTTATTCTTTCCACAGTTTAGACTCAGCTGTCTCTTCGACCCTGGTAACATCTCTCTGTTGTTCACATTTCCGCAGACGTTCACGTTGTCATTTGGCACCATCAAATCTTGGAAACCAACTCCACCACCAATAACAGTAGATTTATATCCCCAAGGATCCATTTGCATCGCTAAGTCTTGTATACCAACATCCCAGTTGTTAATCGCGTGCCCGTACTGATTGGAATTCTTGTCCGCCATATCAAATCCCCAGAGCGAAGCGAGTTCATTCGCTGAGGGACAGCCGGAAAATCCATCAACTGGTACGCGATCGTGAGAAGCAGAAACAGAGCAGCTTCCATGAGCGTCCCAATCACACTCTTGACAAAGGACCAAATTATCCGTGGAACAGCGAACCGAAACCGGCTCTGAACAGCAGTTGTCACAGATCTGTGAACGTAGATGTTTACGGGACAACAGGTTGGCCGAGTGAACGTGTTGGTCGCAGAAAAGACACAGCTTTGCAGAGTCTGCTCGGCAATACAAAACCGCAGTCTGCTGGCTGCAGAAATCACAGGGCACGTTTTCATTTCTCTCAGTTTCAGGGCTCACCATGTTTAACAAGCTTAAAGAAGGAGACCCAGTTGGAGAAATGGATCAAAACCCTACGGGCAAAAAGGTTATCCAAGCAAGAGTAGGACGAGGGTAGGCTACAGAAGTAACAAAGATAAATCTTTATAGTGGGAGTAAAACAAAGTAGACACTTTTATCCTTTTAAGAGGTAATATTGGATAGGAAGGAGAGTGAAAAACCCCAAAAGAGAACAAGAAGCACATCGGAAGCATGGAGATAGGGGATAGATTTGGACCAGTAGAGTGGTTAGATTGCACTTTACGGGCAAAAGTATTGAACTAACTAAACAAAGAAATATCCTCTCCACTTTATTTTACCTCTCTCTCATATTCTTGTCTTATTCCTACATTAGACGCTTGAGCTGCACCATATCTTATCTTATATTTATGAACACTCGACGTCTCCATATTGACGTTTGATGTGTGATTTATCGCTAGGTCACGGCCGCTGGATTAAGGCAATTGGATGTTGGTGACGAAGATTGGGGCCTATTAATATCTTGGTCAGCTTCAAAGCGGAATCAAAATTATTGGGGAGTGGGTGATTCCGTATGCAGCATAACCAATGGTAAAGAGTGGTTTAATTAGTGATAGTCTCTAATACCAATAATTTACAAGCAATTATATTAATTGCCATAAAAATAATATTTTATTATAACTTATTATCAATTCATTAATTGGATTGACTGTGTCATTTAATTTTAAATATTTATTTATTTATGTAAACTTAACAAACACTCATCTCATTTGTGTATATATTTAAGTACGTCGGTTTATCGGAAATAACTTTATTATTAAATAGGAGAAGAAGTAAAGTTGCGTATTATTGAACCTCTTTAGACCTGCGGAATATGTTTACATGCGATTATTGATGATATATATTCAAAATTAATATTTACAAATTTTCTAAAGAAAACGTGACCAGTGATATGTTTTACTAGCTAATCCTACGAGGACATGATCCAATATAAAATATTCATATTGTCGAGTAAATCTTACCCTCTACATTTAACAAATTAATAAGGAAAAAAAGAAGACTATAGTTAGAATCCCACTTAACATAAGCAAAAAATGTAGATTCCAAATGTGGAATGGTTGGTACGAACTTGTGTATTAAGGTAAAAAAGATCTTGTACGGGCCACTTAACTCAAATCATATAATTGCACCAAAAGGTTACCGTCTCATCCCCTTTTATCTTTCCACGTTAATTCCCTAAATTCAACCACCACTCGGCAATAATTGTGATTCTGCCTTCAGGCTGACAAACACATCATTGGACCCCAAGCTCCATCACCACCATCCGTTTCCCTTAATCCAACGACTGTCATGAATCAACAAATCCAACGTCAATCTCAACTGATGGTACATGTACTAGTGAAAGGCACAGAGGTTAGACAAGAACATGAGAGAGAGAGAGAGAGAGAGAGAGAGAGAGATCAGTTTAGGACCGTACCTGCAAAGATCGGTTTTTCTCCTTCAAGCTTTAAAATCCGTTGATTCTCAGTTTTGTTTACTTTTCTTGTACCTCATGCATGTTAGGGCATTGTTGCCTAAGCTTATTTAGTAACATTACCACAAAAGAGAGTGAGGCAGTCTGGAGAAATTTGATATAGATAGGACAACAAAAGTATCATAAAATCACTTCACTTAATAAACACTCAAGTTCTCCAAGCATCTTGGATCCATAAATGAAGATACATAGTTGGAAAAGAAGCGAACCAACATATTACTAAGTAGGCAACCTATCTTTTAGTACTCGGTTGCCCATATCCATTTTATTATTATGTTAACCGACGTGTCTTACTCATACGATCCATTCCTAAATGTTGGGATGCCAATATCGGACACAAACAAATGACAAGTCTGCGGTTTAGCATTTCGCGGTTGGGAGTTCACTTGAGAAACATCCGAAATGCAATATATCAATTAACAACTAGTAAGTATCTTAGTTAATGTTGCCTCTACCCTTTCCTTCATTTGTGAAACAGAAAATTTATGGCATTCTAGTCGAAGAGAAACGTCTCATTTTATGGCAAAGTGAAATATCCGCAAGATAGTTCAGGATTATAAGAACATACTTCGCTTTTTTCAATTAACCCTACTTCAAAACTTACCAGAGGTACCGTTACTTGTCCTATTTACTGAGTCTGTTCCTTGGCTGGACCACATCGGGTGGGCGTCGCCGACCATCATGATCAGAAATTTAAAAGAAATCACGTGTCGAAGGAAAGAGTACAGCCGCGTTTCATATCAAATATCAAACTTACCCTTTCGTGTTTGCTGAATGCGGATGGGTTGTTTTTAACAAGGAAAAGGGTTTCTAGAGTTCCCATTCCCCAAGCAAATGCATTATTATTTAGCCGTCGTCATCTATGACGACTTTCTCATTTTCCCACTTCTTGGTCATCCACATCACCAACCATCCTAGGATAGGAGGTTCACCAACTTCCATTTTCTTTAAGCATTTTTTTAATTGAAATATAACAACTCACTTTCTGGTTTTAGCAAGTTGTTTTACCATTTTCATTAAAGAAAAAAATGGTGTCACCGACGTTAAATTTTCTTTTTCAATTTTATATATCAGTTCAATTTGTCAGGTTTTAAAACTGCAAGTCACGGGTTGTGTTCTTTTCTGCACGTTTAACCCTAAAGCAGAATTAAAGTGCTGTTGTGTCTCTTAAGAATCTGCTAAATCACACGTTAGTTTCGTTTAAGGAAGCAGAGCAGATCCATTGTTCTACGAACGTTTTCAAGTATTGTTTCCTTTCCGGCGCCTACTGGAGTCGTAAAAAATGGTGACTTTCTTAATTGTTGACTTCATGGAACCGTAACAACTCGAACTTAGGGATTAATAATTCACGGTAGGTTGAAGTATTCATTCGGTTTACGATAGAGACCTGACCTGGAGTGGAAATAACCCTTTTTGTCCATGTTATGATTATAGAGATGAGACTACTATGAATTTCCATCTGGTACGCTCACCCAAAGGTGAATCTTGGATGAGTGACATGACTAGTGTTGTCTTTGTTGTTTGCTAAGAATTGGCACCGAAACCACATGCTGTAATGCTAGGGTTGGTACTTGGCAGGACCTTGCCGACTGCAAACATTTTCCTCTACAAGTGGGCCAACACTAAGCAATCTGGACCAGCACCTAAGATCAAGTGTTGCTTTGTCAACTACTCTTTTTCTCCAAGCATGAGCAATCGGGGTTGGCAAGGTTTGCCCAATTTAATCTTATCATGTTTGCGTTGAATTAATCAAATTTAAATTTACTCTAATTCAATTTTTAAATTTAAAAAATAATATTATTTTTAATATTTATTTAATCAAGCTTAATTCAAGTCTAATCGAACTCAATCAAACTTTAGGTCATTAAAGTTTGATTGAGCTTTGGGTTATTAAAGCGTGATTGAGATCAGGCTCGAGCAGGACCCCCTAACTTGATCACCAAATTCAAGCCTTGAATTAGTCCATTGCCACCTTTTATGTGCAAGTGCAGCGTACTCAAATTATGGAGTAATCTAGTTGTGTCGTTATTTATAAATCTTTTAATTTTAAAAATCAAAAGATGGAAAGTGGGGAAAAAGAAATCGTAACTTATTTTAAATTAAAAATAATTAGTTAAAAGAGAAGATATATCAAAATTACATAAATTGAATTTAATATTTAATATTAATTTTATCTCAAACATATAATTTATAAAATATTAAAAACTAGATATGAATAGAAGAAATAATTTAATTATATAAATTACCATAATTCATAACTGTAAACTCAGAATAATTATTATTGTAAGAATTGCAAAAGCTTACAAAATTGTTGCATTTAGTTTAAATGATTAATAAGACTGTATTTAGTTGAGGGTTTATTAATGGATGAAATGTAATATAATATTATTTCATCGTTTGGGAGGAGGGTTTATAATAGAATGGAAAGGAAGAAGAGAGTTTCATATTACATACATCTCATTTCATCCTAAATATTAAAAATAAAAAACCTCCTATTTAGAGAGTTTAGGATGAAATGTAAAATGATAAACAACTTTATATTATATTACATTATACACCCTTCATCTAACAACAATTCACTATATTACATTATGAACCTTTCCATTTCTCCCGAACAATAATTTTCTAATATTAAATCCATTTATATTACATTCTATTTCATTAAAAACCTTACGTCCAACTAAACATAGCCTAAGTCCTTATGAACAACCCCTCTAGTTTCAAAGTACTTGAATTGTTACTGATAAGCTATTATTACGTAATGTTACAAGATTGTATCACATATAGGACAATTCGTAAAGAATTAACCTTGCAATGCAATAAAAGATATCAATGCATGAAAATAATGCTATTATTGATTTAATGCATGAAAATAATGCTATTATTGATTTAATATCTTCCGAAAAATTACAACTAAAAGACTAAATAAACGTTTCTATCTATTTTTCAAATGATTTAATTTACGGTTTGCAGGTTCTAGCATTTCCGGCCACTCATCATGTGCTCTATTTGATTTAGTTCAAGATATCAATGCATGACAATAATGCTATTATTGACTTAATATCTTCTGAAAATTACAATAAGATTAAATAAACGTTTCTATCTATTCTTCAAATGATTTAATTTACGATTTGCAGGTCATAGCATTTCCTCCCGCTCATCATGTGCTCTATTTGATTTAGTTCAAGATATTCCTTATAATTTTTCTCCCTCTTTTTTATTTTTGCCTCCTCAGTGCAATAAAATTATTTTGATGGGTCACTTAATCTTTAAATTTTCTCATATTTTGATGAGTTACAGTAATAAAACTCTTTTTCTCATATGATTATTCTGGATGTAGATTAAGAATCTTTGGAATTGGCAATGGAGAGAGGTCAACGAAAATGATGGAGAAGGATTAATGAGTCGGATAGGGTCAAGTCATGGTCGGAGCAATTCGAGCTTCGCGCAAAAATCATGGTCTGAGTAATTCGAGATTCATGCAAACTTTAGGTCGCTCAAAACTTGATCATTCATACTCAAACTTGGCTGACACGAGTCAAGTCTAATCGAATTTTAGATTAAGTTCGAACACCCTTTAAGAGGTTTCAAGCAGGACACATGTCAATCTTATGTCCAGTCTGGCCTAATCTATCACCCATCCTATTTAAGGTTAATGCATATGTGTAATTTCAGGTAATTTGGAGACTTTTTACATGACTAAGTGTTATATATAAGGTAAACTACATTTAATACTCATATGGTTCGATTTTTTATTTTAATTTGGATTAATTATTAATAATTAAACTTTACTAAATTTTATAATACAGCTACAAATAAAAAAAGTAGGCGTTCCAACTTTTAAAGTTATCTAAAAATAACTTTTAATTTATAAATAATATATTTGCTACTTGTACCAATCCTTCATAACAGTTACGAATCATTAAATTCATAGATAGCGATAGAATAATTAACATCAAATTAAATTGTCAGATTAGTCAATATTAATCATTCATAAAATATGAGAACTCAAAATGAAAAATACTTGAATTAAAACGTGAATAAAAGATTAAGAACACAAAACCTTACAAAGTTACAACTAGAATATCGAATCCCCTTGAATCAGAATAATTGAGTTGTAGCCACAATGACTTTTTTCTCCAATAATAAAAATAGAAGAACGATAAAGAATTGCAAAAAACGTAAGAAGAGAGAACATTTTTCTGTTGTGAGGAACGTCCCTTTTATAAAATCTGCATGTTCTAATCCTAATCTAATTCTAACTTGTAAAGATGTCTATCTTAAAAAATTAAAATTCCTTTATGATAAGGATAGAAGGAAGTTTTCCAGTTAAACTCCAACTCTTTAAATAATCAATCTTATCCATTGCAACAATCTCTTCACTTTATCTAAATTTTGTAATTTTCACCAATAGTGTCCTAATTGATGCAATCTTTACTTTTTATCTCCTAAAATAAAATTAATTTTCATATTTAAGCACTAAAATAAATCAAAAATAAATGAGATAGTATCAAATAATTTATCAAGATAACGTATCTCCCTCACTGGACTTTTGCTTGTCCTCAAGCATACATCAATTCAATACATTAATCATCTTCATAACAACCTCTCTTATCCTTTCATGCTATTTAGAAATATCCAAATGATAATACACATTTAAGGGTTAAGATAAAATAACAATTGAGAGAATAAGCACTCATAAGACATTTTTAAAACACGACATCTCATCAATTCCATAAAAATCAAATGAACAAGACTTAACACCCTCACAAGGATTTCACTCCATATGCTCAAAGTGTTTAGGGTTCATTACGCTCTCAATCAAAGTATAGCAAGTTATTTCCATAAACTTTCTCAATAATCATGTCTCCACCACTAAACAAATGAACTTATTGCATTAAGCAAAGGGACTTTATAAGGGTTGTAATGTGATTTACGTAAGGTATGACAAGAAGAAGCTTTTTGGCTAAATAAATTGAAAGGAGTCATATAAACTTATCCAAACAATTTTCAACTTAAATCAAAATTCACTTTATTCAAATAACATCTATTTCAATCACTTTTTCTTTTCTTTCCTTTTTTTCCTTTTCCTTTTCCTTTTATTCCTTTCTTCCTTTTTTCTTTTTTAAACAAAAATATCAAAGAGGAGATTTCTTTTATACTTCTCCTCCATTCTATAAAAAATCAAAACAATGCAACCTGAATCATCTAATTAACTTTTCATGGAAATAGTCAAAATCCTATATAAATAAGCTCGATATAATTCCTTCAATTTTTGGGTTCAAAACCATTAAGGATATTAGCAAAAGAAAGGGTAAATTCGGTTTATGAGAAGGTTATTATGCAAGAAAAAAAAGGTTAAAGCTCAAATTATTTTTATAGGGATAAAAATTAAGGTAGGCTTGCTTAGGTTAAAAATGGTTATCTTAAATGCCCTCATCAGCTTTATACACAAATTAATCAAAAATATTGTTGGGCCTTGAATTTTTTTATTTTAGTAAACATGATTTGAATGAATTTTGGTATTGTTAGATAAATTATTTT
>JANZXR010000003.1:6443933-6471803 GCA_027575705.1 Erythroxylum echinodendron
AACGTGTGAGTATTCAAAATGCATATGATTTATGAATTTTGATTCTGTTATGCCATTGAAATATGTCATGGCATTCTATTTAAATGAAAAGACAAACAAGCATACAATCTGACATATGATTAAATGAATATATGCTTTGTTTGGGCGAGAGCGGAACCATTCTATTCGTCACGTGCACGTTGACAAGAGTCTTCTCTAGGTTGCCCGCTTGTGGCATATGAGCTTCGAAAAAGGACTCATTCTCTTCATGGGGTAAACTTCGGTTTCTCCATTCAATCCATAGAACCCTCGAGCCATTTGTTTGTTCATTGCATATGTAAATTGTCGAGCATTATGTATTCTACATTATTTTGTTTATTTGAAATATGCTTGAATTTGTGCTAATTGGTGATGGCTATAAGTATATTAGCCACTGAGCTGTGTAGCTCAACCCCCCCTTTTCTTCCCTCCTTAGGTGCAAACCAAGACGATAGTGATCCCTGCAAGGCATCGAAACTCCCTTATTAGTTAAAGACATTTGGACAAAGTCAGTCCTATAATGGTTCATTTGGCATATCAGCATGGAGCATTTTGTATTTTGGTTTAAGTTGATGAGTAATCTGCTTTGTAATAACTTTGACAGTAATTTGAAAATGGATATGACGAAATTGAATTCAGTGGTATAATTATATTATTTTAAAGGTTTGGATAATGAAATGTGTATGTGCATGTTTTACTTGACGAATTTGCCAACTGGTGTTAGTTTTAGAATAGCACGTAAGAATGAGAAGGATCGCATGTGAAAAACACAGACGAAAGGAATCGTCTGTGATGACGTCGCAACACAAAGGCAAGGAGGAATAGAAGGGAGAAGTATCGTCTGTACTGACGTCAAAACACAGAGGCAAGGAGGAATAGAAAGGAAAAGTATCGTCTATGCTGACTTCAGAACACATAGGCAAGGAAAATATGAAGGAGAAGTATCGTCTGTGCTAACATCAGAACACAAAGGAAAGGAGGAATAAAGAATAGAAGTATCCTCTGTACGGACGTCAGAACACAGAGGACACGTCATCACATAGAAGATAAAACATAGAGGAAAGAATGAGTAGAGAATAGAAGTATTCGTCTGTGATGGCGTCAGAATATAGAGGATATGTCATCACATAGAAGATAGAACACAGAGGAAAGAATGAGTAGAGAATAAAAGTATTCGTCTATGATGACGTCAGAACACAGAGGATACGTCATCACACAAAGGATAGACCACAGACGACAAGTGGTCAACACAGAAAATAAAAGTCAACTACAGAGGATAGAACACAGAGGATAGACCACAGACGATAAGTGGTCAAAACAGAAGATAAAAGTCAACTAAAGAGGATAGAACACAAAGGATAGACCACAGATGATAAGTGGTCAACACAGAAGATAAAAGTCAACTACAGAGGATAGAACACAGAGGATAGATCATAGGCCAAGGATTATAAGAAGGAGTAAAGAAGTGATATTAGTTGAAGAGTATCATCCATGTTACTGTACACAGATTCCTCTGTGTTACTGTTCACAGACTTCGTCTGTGTTACTGTTCAGAAGGATTCGTCTGTGTTACTGTTCACAGACTTCCTCTGTATTACTGTTCACAATATCGTCTGGATTACTGTTTATAATTATTTTTGTCCTATTTTTGACCATTCAGAACTAAAAACTGGCCTTCGAGGTCTTCATGAAAGTTGTAGCTCTTGAAGTCCTCTTTCAAAATATCTAAAAAAACCCTGAATTGGATGTCTATAGTAAAAGATATGCCAACAGCCCCAAGCATGTTTATATGTTAAGTGAGGACTCACCAACGTAGTTCCTTGAGGTATTCCGTTGAAATGGATAAATGGATAGTCGAAGAGTGGAGCTCAACTAAAAGGGGTGTTTGAATGCAAGTATGAGTGATGAATATGTGTTATAAGTATGCGACATCTTATGGTATCAGAGAAAAGAAGATAATCCGATAATGGTCAAGGTGTTCTCTTTGGAAGAAAAACTCACGTATTAAGATATTCTGCATGCGAGTTGGACTTCCAAAACGGGGTCCAACAGTTGTGGTATCAGAGCAAGCAGGAGTTAGACTCTGAAAACGAGGTCTAACAAATATAGTCTCAACATGTATTCAAAAGCAAGTTCTAGCATAAACAAGCTATGTTTATTCAAAAGCAAGTTTTCGCATAAACAAGTTGTGTTTGATAATACAGAACAAAAATATATGCATAAGCATATATATGATGAATGCTTTTAGGCTCAGAGCTCACGTAGGTATGAAAAATGTATCAAGTCTTACACACTTTCATTCAACAAAACTAACAAGATACTTGAAATAATTAAATGAAAACACTAATCATGCTTGTCTCTCTCGTGCATTAGATCTTAAACAAAAAATGTATCCTAACTAAAGGATTATTTATGAATAATAATCAAAAAATTATGAAGTCATTATGAGAAGTAATTAACATATGAATCATAGTATTTATGAGTCTAATCACAAATCACAACATTCATCATAATATAAATATTCACTCCCCTACACGTAAATCATACATTGTGCCTAATGTATGCATAAGATACTCACAACTCACTACAACAAAGCCAACCTTTCCTGTCGGTTTTTTTAGTGATGAAATAGAAATTATCGCCAAAAGACAGCATATAGTGACGTTTAAAAGCATTCATCACTAAAACTTACAATTTAGTAACGGAAACAAAAAGCGTCATACAAGAGAAAACCTTTAAGGACGTACAAAAAATTCATCGCTAAATGCTAAATATTTAATGACGATTAATAAAAATCGTCACGAAATGATGCAAAATGGGTGACGATTTCGTGGATTCTTAGGTAAATAACGCAATGGCAATGATTGATGAAAATGTCACCATATTCCATCAAACATTTTGCGACGCATCCCTAAAATCCTCACTAATGGTTCTATATATTGGGACGATTTTTTAAAGCGTCACTGAAAAGTAAATATATAGTGATGAAAGTTCTATTTAATCGCAAAAGCTTATACCTTCAGGGACGATTTTTTGGCATTGTTACTAAATGTCAAGCTTTTAGAGACGATTGTTGTAAATCGTCACCAAATGTTCCACATTCAGTGACGAATTCGAGAAAACGTTGCTAAATGTATACATTTGGTGATGATTTCTATAAATCGTCACCAAATTATTGACATTTTCAAAAATTATAAAAACTAACATTTTATAAATCTATCATAGTTTAGATATGTTTTATTAAAGATTTGTTTTGAATGTTTACAATGTATTATTGAAAAAAAACTCACAACATAATTTTAAGTGTTAAACAGTACTATTAATTAATCATTAGTATTTACTAACTTTGAAAAAATTAGTTATAAAAAATTTAAATAATTTTATCAATATAATTTTTAAAAAAGATGACAACATATAGCTTATGGACCTAACATTAATTAATCAATAGTATTAATTAACATTGAAAAAAGAATTAATAAAAATTTAAATTATTTTATCAATATAATAGAATGATATATAGAGTAGTACGAACTTTAAATTAGAAGTTATCTAATTCATTCACTCATAAAACTAGAACAATAACAGTGAATATTCAATAGTACGCAACTTCACTCATAAGTAATATATATGTTGTTTGGCAAATTATTGGTGAAACAACAAGAAATAAACGGTAAAGTTGAGTTCAGTTGATTGACTCGCTAACTAACAAGGATATAATTATTTATTTGGATTTCAAGTGACATGAGAGTCGGTAAAGGTAAATGAGTCCCCAATGTCTAGATTCCCTAGAAGGGCCCTTGTACATTCGAATGCACCAATTCAAATAGTAATACTTTTTCCCTTAACTGTAGTAGGGTTTGTCACACCCTATTCCAAGAGCTTTTTTGCTATATCTATATTTGAAGAGGATGGAGTGAATTGATCGATAGATTTAGAACCTAAAACATAATCAGTATAGAAGTTAGATATTATTATATTAGTAAACCGTTAAATAAACTGAAATTGAGGTGACATGCATACGAGCAAGAGCAGAAGGAGTATTTGAATTGATGAATTTGCCAAATGAACCGATTTTTCTTTACAGACTGTTGTGACATAGTTCCCACCACCACGGGCATATATGTCAAATTCAAGACTAAAAGAAGCTTCAAACAACATGTAGTATAAACCATCAAATGTAAATATATATAATAGCTTCATAAAAGGAAATAAGATGTACACAATAAAGGAAGTGACATTGTTTGGATGATACTAAACACTTTGTTCCAGAAGATCAACCATGGAAGGTTTACGAGGAATTCGTCTAATACGTGAGATTTCTTTTTCAGTTTCAGTTTGCTCAGTAGGGACAATTTTGCCACATTCCTACTAACAGAATGAATTAGGGCCATCGTGAACTAGTTTCCATGTCGACATTCCTTCATTAATAATGTTTAGAGGTAAATGCAGATGTAAGTTGATTTGGAATAAAACGATAATATATTTAAGTCCAATTATGATAACAAATGAAACTACTTAGGTTATACACTGAATGGATTACCTAGAGCATAAAATGCAAATCGTTACAGAAATATCATCGAACACCTTAGAAACATGACAAACTCATCCTAAGAAGCAAGTTTAGAAGATTCAATAGATATTGCGTTGAGTTAAACACTTTTTATATGCAAATTGTAACAGAAATATCATCGAACACCTTACAGATATGACAATGATATCCCAAGATTCAAATGCAAACCATATGTTTTCCCTTCCATAACTAACATTTACACAGTCCACGCTCCCCAAAGATAATGTGCAAATAATATAATACAAAAAAATACAAAAATACAAAACATAAAGAAATCAACTTCAACACTGCAAAAAATACCCTATGTATAGATCTACACAAAGAATGTCCAGATCTATTATAGAAACATAAATATCACAACTTTATCACAGAAATTTGTCAAACAAAGAGCCGATCTTTTCAGTAATAGATTTACAAAATGAAGATCAACTCAAATGAAAATACAGAATATAGTAAAAAAGAAGTTAGAGTATTGCAGATTGTGTTTCGATCAAGTGAATAGCTTTGATACGTGTGTAAGATGTTGGAGATTGTTGGTCTTGGGAAGATTTGTTCGAGACTACAAAGGAAGAAAGGTTTGGAAATAAGGTTCAAGGTTTTTAAAGAAGAATAAAGAAGGGTTTTGGCGACGTTTCACTAAATTTGTCGCCAAATCAAACTTTTTTGCGACAATTTTGTGAATCGTTTATAAAACAACAATTTTTGGTGACGAATTGTCATATTCGTAGCATATTGTTGTACATTTTGCGACGGTAAGAAGTAATTCGTTGCCCAAGCGTGGTATTTAGTGACGGTTATAATCATGGTAGCTAAATATATGGCAAGTGACGACGAAATGTAGTTTCGTCGCTAAATGCTAAGTCCTTTTATGACGCATACAATTATCGTCGCAAATTGTGTCCTATCAGAATAATCAGAACTATGTCGTTTTTGCCTTATACCAAACCTTTTTGTGACGATTGGTGTATATCGTACGTAAATGGTTAGCTTTTAGCGGCGAATAATGTATTCGTCGCGGAATGTTGAGACGGTAAAAAAAAATTATGTGGAACGATGTCATTTTTCTTATGTGGAACGATGTCATTTTTCTGACGACAAATGACGTCATCCCACTTAAATCAACTTAAACAACCCAAATCCCTCCCCCCCATCCTTCTCCCTCGTACCTCTCTGCTTCTCTGCTCTCTCCAAAACGCTATTGCTTCATCGTCTTCTTCACCGGCCGAAATCGCTGTTGTCAATACCGGCGTTCTCTTGTTGACGATGTTGGGTAAGTTTAGTTCCATTTTTGTTGGGTTTGGTTTTAACATTTGCAAGGGTATCGTATATACACATTGTTGTAGTTTATGCATTTTTTTGCATTCTTTGCATCTTGTGAGTAGCAAAATGGTTGGTATGTGTGTGTGTTGTGAGAATGATGATGAAGAAAGGGGAACGAATGAAGAAATTGGCCAAAGATACGTATGGAAAGTCAGCAACAACAATCTTTACCAATATCGTCTAGTAGTCATAAGGGATCTTCAGGTTTGTTACTAATAACCAATCATATATACATTTATGCTCTCATTACATATTTAGTGTATTTTAATCATTATGTTATTTTTTCATGTTTCAATACTGGCCTCAGAAAATGAGGTAGAGGAAAGACAAAAGGCATTGAGTTGCAACGGATGAATGTTGCAATAAATTTCAAGTTGTCCGTGACTATTGACCCGACACAAGGGCGCCCAATTGATAAGATCCAAGCAGCAAAATTGGCTAGTGAGTTGGGAGTTGTTGTTCGAAATGAGTTGCCTTGTCTTCAACATGTCAGGCAGTTGAAGGAAGACAACTTGCTACAAAATGCTTTGCATAAAGTTTTGGTATTATTTCAATTCATTTTATTATAAGTATTGCAATTTTACTTTACTAAATTAATAAATTATCTAATACGCGTTTTTACAGATGAAACTCAATAATGTAGATATCAAGCAGCCTGAGATTTCAAGCAGTGTTGGTTCACTGCTGAAACAAAGGGTAAAAGATCACCGCTATCAATTGCATAAATATTATCAATCTTTTCCTTCCAATAAAGAGGCCAAGAGACATGTGCCGGAAAGGGAGACTGAAGAAAATTGGAATACATTATGTGATTATTGGGCTTCACCGCAATTTAAGATTTGTTTTCTTCTCTTCATTTTTTCCTTTCATTAATTGTATTTATACATTTTGTGACTAATACTCTTAATTTAAGAAAAGTGTCAGAAAGCCAAGGCTAACAGAGCTAAAATGGTGATGACTCCGCATAACAATGGCTCTAGTTCATTTGTCGTTGTCCGACAAGAATTAGTAAGTGTAACGTGTTTAATTTATTATTCAATTTTTTATATAATAATTTCTAATTGGTTAAATTTTATTTTAATTATTATATAGTCAAACACAACTCCAATGGCAACAGTGTGATCGAATCACACTGTACAAGCACACACATTACAAGGAAGGGCAAGGCTGGACGTCTGAAGAGGCACAAAGTAATTATATAAGTACAAATAAATTTATATTACAATTTATTTGCTATATAATACTAACTAATAATTTTTAAATTAACTCTATTATCTACTTTACATTGTAGAACTAGATACAGGAGTTGTTGCAGATGTCATTGGCCGAGAGAAATCAGCTCAATATCGATGACATTTACAACAATGTCCTTGGAACACGATCGGGTTATATCAAAGGCCTTGGATATGGGCATATGGCCTTAAGCCTGTCGAAGCCTCTTCCTCACGACCAGCATTGTTGACAGCCCTTCAAGAGGAGAACAAGGTACTAAAGACAAAATTAGAACGTACAGAAGAAAAGTTAAATCAAAACTAAAATAAATTAGCAAGCTTCAAATTTCGGTTAAACAATTGTTAGGTCTTTCATATGTTAGTGCTAGCGACTCTGATTCAGACTCTTAGTTTGTAAATGATGTAAATATTGTTTTATATATAATGCATTACATTTTATATGTTTATTCAATTTCAACTTGTTATTATTTACAAATTATAAAATATGTCTTCAAATTTGTAGTAAATTAAAATAAATTCCTTTTAAAAATTATAATAATTATAAATTTTAAAATTAAAATTTGTTACTAAATAATACAAGCTATACAAAATAATTCGTCAAAAAATGTCTTCAAAATTGTAATAAATTTAAATAATTTCGTCTATAAACATTATAATAATTATTAAATTAAAATTTACATTTAGTCACTAAATACTATTAGCTACCAAATGAAATTTGTCACAAAAACTAATTTACTATGTAAGAAAAACGTCGTTAAAAAGTATTTGCTACAACAGACATTTCGTAGCTAAATCTTTTTCGCTACAAAAAATAAATCGTCACTAAATAATTTGAGCGACTAAAAATAATTCGTCACAAAAGATTTTTACCTACATTTCTGAAACGTCTCTGAAAACATTTGCCTACTAAAACAAAATCGTCACTAAAACTAAATACTGCCGCATAAGATTTCGTAAGAAAAGGCTTTTATCTACGAAACTTAAATCTCGCGTAAAACTATTACTGACGTTGCTTTTAATTGTCGATAATACATTTTTTCGACTAAATGTTTTGGCCGCCAAAATGTTTTGACGATGACTTCTGGTAAACGTCGCTGAAGTTATTTTGCTATCTAAATTTGGTGATGATTTGGGCGACGAAATAAAATCGTCGCACAATAGTAATTGCGATGATATTTCCTTCTTTAGCGACGATTAAAATTGTCGCTAATTACGCTGTTTGTTGTAGTGACTTAACAAAAATAATTAAAGAAAATGAAAAATAGAGGACTTCTTGAGGTGTGAGCATCAGAAAGGATATGCGCTATGGTGTCGGAGGACTAGAGTGGGAGGTTACTGTTGTTGGACTGCTTGTTTGAGACTGCGTTGAAGCTGCATGAATCTCACTTTCGGAATTAAAACAAAACGTAGCTGGGAGGGATGCGCGGTTTGTTAGTTCAAGCAAAGCAACGGAGGTCTCGCATCAAAAGTTCGTCCTAAACGTCTTCTCTAGTTTGAGCATGGCTACCTCGACGCTCTTCCCTCGGAAGTCTTAATGGCCGTATGCAGGAATTTGAAGGATGGGGTTGCGTAGTTTAACTGAAAATATATCACAAAGCATACTTAAACTAAATTCTAGATTCACATCTATAAATAAAGCACAACAGGGCAAAGAGTTAGGTAATTTGGATTTTCAAGTTTTTTAATATCTATTGCTTAAGGTAAATAGAAGTATTAAAACAATAGAATAAAAGGCATAATAAGTTTTATAGTGAAGTGGTAGTATACTAGTATATCCCTGGCCATATGAAATTTTGGAAGAAAAAAATCTACTGACATTGAGTTTGCAAAACATTTTAGATCTCACCTTGGCCCCGTAAAAAATCTAGCGCCGTGCACATATGGGCTGCTATCTGCGTTGGGAGTGCGGGCGATATGTTGGTGCGCTACGTGGGTGAGGCTTGCGTGGCATGTTATTGATGGTTGTGTGGGTGAGATGTGTGTGGGGGAGTTAGCTAATGGTCTGCGTGAAAGGCTGGTGATATTGCAGCTGCTGACTTCTTGTGTGGAGATGTGTGCTGGTGGAGTTTTTTGTGATGAGCTGCGTAAAGCGTGAGTAGAGCTTCTGGTTTGTGTATGCCAAAAGAGAAACACGCTGACATTAGGTTAGTTTCTTTTACAAAAAGAAATAAATTAAAAAATGAAAAATAATATTTAAGTAAAGAAAGTAAGTAAATATTTTTATTTTTATTTTTATTTAAAAACTAATATATAAGATAATTTTAAGGTTCTAATTCAGAATACTAAATCGTATAAGGCAAGATATCGCCTTATGAAAATTATTAATATGAAATTCTAGAACACAAATTGCATAACGCAAAATCTCGTCTTATGAGATTTAGTAGTCTGAAATTTTAAGGTCTTCACTCTAGAATGTTAAATTGCATAAGGTGAGATCTCGCTTTATAAGATTTAGTAGCCTGAAATTTTAAGATTACCTTTTTCCCTTAAGCCAATAAATTTGTGTTTCAAAATCAAACAAATGCAAATTATATATAACTAAAACAAAATAAAAATAAAATAAAACTATCATATCAAAAAGCGTAATTGTTTAATGTCGTTATGCTAGACATAGCTTTTTTCTCTCCAACTTTTATGTAATTACAGTTTTGTACTTCTTAAGTAGTGCTACTAGCCCTTCCTCTTACTCTTTAGTCAACTTTTTTGAAATGATTGTAGATAATGACTTTCCATCACCTAAATTGACATTTTTTAGGCGATTAGGTAACACCTTCAATTATATCTTCGGAGCCCGCAAAACAGAAGGCAATATTTTCTTGTGAGTTATAGTAAGTTTATCATTTAAAGTTTTCGAATCTATTAGCATTGTTGACAATGGTTCTACAACTTCAAAAGTTTCATGAACTTGTTCGTTCACTTCCGATTTAGTGTTAAGCTCCAACTCATCTTCATCGCTTTCTTCTTTAAACATATCATGCATAAATGAATCCACAATATCTATATGATAAATAGATTGAAAATCATTTGGGTACTTTACTACTTTAGAAATATTGAACTTTACTATCTCTCCATCAAATTCTACGGATAGAGTACTCTTGTGCACATCGATTATCATCTTAGCCGTCTTCATAAATGTCCTAGCCAACAAAATCGAAACTGAATATTTAATACTATCTCTATCCATTTTTAAGATGCAAAAATCCACTGGAAATACCAAAATGTTAACATGGACTAAAACATCTTTTATAACTCCAATAAGATAAATATACGAACGATCAGCTAGTTAAATAATCACATTAGTTTTTTGCATATATTTCAGATTTAAAGCTCAGTAAATTAAGTATGACATGACATTAATGGATGCACCAAAGTCTAGCATGGGATTCTCAATTTTCTTATTACCAATATCACATAGAAGTGTAAACATACTTGGATCTTTGCATTTTTCTGGTAATTTCCTATTTATCACAGCTGATACATTATTACCCAAAATTATTCTCTCATTGTCCCTCAACTTCCTTTTATTTGTGCACAACTCCTTCAAAAATTTTGCATATTTCGGAGCTTGCTTGATGGCTTATAGAAGTGATATATTGATTTCCACCTTTTTAAAGATTATATGGTTTCTCTTTCATGCTCGTCTTCTTTTGGTTTAGCCAACCTACTAGAAAAAGGAGGTACATGTGCATTAATTGATATTGACGAAGATAAATCATTTTTTTAACCTCTCTTGCTTATTGAGTTGGAAGTTTTTCCTTTTTTTGTCCATCACCGTTCTTTTCTTCCTCCATTGGTAAAGAAGTTCCAGATTGAATTTCCTTACCACTTCTTAAAGTCATTGTACTCACATTCTCCTTAGAATTCACCACCATTTAGGAAGACAATTTTCCTGATGCTTGCTCTCCTAATTTACTTACTAAGGTGGCTAATTGAGTGATCTGATTTCCTAAGATTTGAAGGCTTGCCCTTGTTTCCTGTTGAAATTGTCGAGTATTATTAGTAAGTGCCTTAACAATTTCATCTAAAACCATACCTAAATTTTAAGAATGAGGATGAGCATATGTAGGGACTTAAAGTTGTTTAAAATTGTGGGGTTGGTATCGTTGTTGGCCTTTTTGATTTCTATAACTCAAGTTTGGATGACCCCTCTATCTTGGATTTTAGTGATTAGAATATAGGTCATATTTTCCTTGAGGTTGGCCAAGAAATCCCCCTATCACATTAGCTTCTTGGAGAGAGTCTTATTATAATATAGGACATATATCCATATGATGTCCAGGGAATGAACATATTCCACACGCTCTTGCCGATTGTAATTGACCTATAGCTAATTGACAAACTAGAGCAATTTAATCTGAAATTTTGTTTTCAAGGTGCGTGTTACTTACCTCATTTACATGTTTAACAGCTCCATCCATCTTTATCCCAAACTGTTGAAAATTTGCAGCCATAATTGATATCATCTGTCTGGCCGCGTCACGTGTTTTGTTGACCAATGCTCCTCCACTAGCTGCATCAATCATATTTCGATCCATTGGCAATAGTCCTTTATAAAAATACTTAATCAGAAGTTGATCATTGGAAATTTGGTGATATGAGCAACTAGGACATAACTCCTTAAACCTTTCTCAATATTCATATAATGTTTCTCCCGTAATTTATCTAATCCCACATATCTTCTTTTTGATATTCTTTGCTCTTGTTGTAGGAAAGAACTTCTCCAAAAATATTCTTTTCATCTCATTCCATATTGTCACTGAATTAGGGGAAGATAATATAGTCAATTCTTTGCCTTACCTTTTAATGAGAATGGGAAGGCCTTGAGATTAATTTGTTCTTCTGTCACCCCTTGTGGCTTCATTCTAGGGCAGATAATATGAAATTCCTTCAGCTGTTTATACGGATCTTCACCGGTAAGACCACAAAAAGTAGACCTAAAATGAATCAAACCAGATTTAAATTTGAAATCTACCTTAACATCTGGAAATTGTATACATAAGGTTTGTTGATTCAAATTCAGTGCCGCTAACTCCCTCAATGTTTTAGGGTTAAGATTTGTCATCTTTTCATCCACTTTTGAAAATTAAGAGTCTTCACTCATTGTTAGATCTACTTCAACTTTCACGTCTGAAGGTGAATGATTGCTTCCTTGCTTAGTCTCTTTTCTTAAACAACATGTTGTCTTCTCCATTTCTAGAATGTATTGTAATTTAACTTTATAAGAAGCGCGAGTCATACAAAACAAGAGGTTAGCAGTAACTGTGAAATCAAAATTCAAAGAAACTAAGAAACTAAAATAGTTCCTCGACAACAACATCAAATTTTGATCAGGTTGTCAAAACCTCAAAAAAAATTTGATTATTAAAACTTCTTATAGTAGTCGTAGAATTAGGTCGAATCCCAACAGAACTAGATAATAGTTTCTTAATTCTAAGTAATTTAAAATGGATTTTGTGGTCAATTAACTAAATTTAATAAGAAATCAAATTACAACAACTAAATATAAAAGTGAGAAAGTCAAGATTATTAAACCTCGATTCAAGGGAAATATCTCATCTAATTGTAACATTGATCATTAGTTTAAAAAGAATATTTTTCACAATTTAAGCAGTTTGTCTGAAACATATTAGGATAGTCATAATAAGTCTCAAAATTTTCTAAAATAATTGGTTCAAACCCAGTATCTAAACTAAAACTTATCATCCATTGATTGGGTGTGATAGCATTCCATATCAAATAAATGATAGCAATAAGCTTAGTGGAAAAGATTAATCCTAAATTAAATAATTGAGACAGCTGCAATTATTTAACTTAGTTTTCTTGTTTATCATAAGTTAAATATGTAATTTCATAAATAACCTATTTACTACTTGTACCAATCTTTCATGACAATTACGAATCATTGAATTCATGGATAGTGATAGAATAATCAATATTAAATTAAAATTTCAGATTAATCGATATTAATCATTCATGAAATATGAGAACTCAAAATAAGAAATACTTGAATTAAAACATGAATAAAAGGTTAATAACACAAAACCTCATAAAGTTACAACTAGAATATCGAATCCCCTTGAATCAGAACAATTAAGTTTTAGCCACAAATGGCTTTTGTTCCAATAACAAAAATAAAAAAAGATAAAGAATTGCGAAAAGCGTAAGAAGAGAGAACCTTTTTCTGTTGTAAGGAACGTCCCTTTTATAGTGTTTTCCTGATCTAATCCTAATCTAATTCTAACTTGTAAAGATGTCTATCTAAAACAAATTCAAATTTCTACATGATAAGGATAAAACGAAATTTCCTAATTAAACTCCAACTCTTTAAGTGATCAGTTTTATCCACTACAGCAATCTCTTCACTTTATCCAAATTTTGTAATTATCACCAATAGTGTCCCAATTTGATGCAATCTTTACTTTACATCTCCTAAAACAAAACAAACATTAATTTTCATATTTAAGCACCAAAATAAATCCAAAAAAAGGAGATAATATCAAATAATATATCAAGATATCATCTTATCAATGTGATAATGTACATTAGTAAACCTATAAGATACATAATTGACAAGTGTCATTTTATCGTCATGTTTTGTTAAAAATTAAAAGTATAAAAAACTAAAACTAGGAAAAGGTGATCTCATAAAGCTTAACACTTTCACTATTAATTTTTCTTAACTAATGTTCCTTTTATAATTTTGGCAATGCAATAGCTCTGTTCGCTTCTTCTTTATTGGTACAGTTGTCGCCTGCAACCAAATTAATACCAACTCTAACAATAAAAATGTAGTTAGTGAAGAGTTGAGATCGTTCCCACGAGAAACTCTAAACGAAAATGTTAAACGAGTTGAAAAACGAAATGGGGGGTTTGAATTGACGTAAATTAAAGAAATTAAAAATGGATGAAATTAAAAAAATAAAAATATCCAAATCTAGAAATTAGTAAACAAACTTTGGTTTCGGGTCACCGATGTTATCAAACTAATATGGATCCTCGATAAAAAATCTAGTCTATTAACAAATACTCATTATGGGTTGTTTTCTCTTAATATTAAATGAATAGAAACATGTATTCTAAACATCTACAGAAAAAATGAAAAACAACATCTAAGGTTCGACGTCCTCCCCCTAAAACGTGAACAATACATGTCTTTTATGCCTTTTGATTTTTTCTCCTTGCGCAGATATCATCCCAGATCTTCAGGTCGTAAATCCCCATCAATATTGCAACATTTGAATTTCAAAATCATGAAAATCTTGAATGTATCAAATCTGATTTAAAATCATATTCTGCAGAGAATCCTTTCCCTTATACGTGCCCACGCTTATTCATCTATTTTTCTGCCAGTTGAAAATTCGATTTGTCTTTCTTTTATTTTCATCTTTGTGGTCCAATTTCGTCTTCCATGTGCTGAAAACCACCTGAGAACAATTTAGAAACAAGTCCATCAATTTTGCACAATAATTTTAACACATTAAAGAAATTTATCCCAAAATTAGTACAAAATTGACAACTTAACAAATTCCCCCACACCAAACCTTTGCTCCCTCGAGCAAATATACCAACCACTACACTTTATCAATTCGTCCTTCATAAGATTAAGTGCACACGATCCACTAAACTTGAACCAGCAAGACTTAGGTTGAAACACACATGATAATTACTTTTTACCGATACAAATAAACAAAGTCAAATTAAACATTCTTTATTCAAAGGCAAGTATGAAACCAAGGTGAATTCTTCTCATAGATTTCTCTCTTTACACTCAAGTGTTTAAGGCTAAAATGTTTCGCTCAAAATCTTCTGATGCAAATATTCTACCATATCCCTGATTGTTCACCAACTCTACACCACTTGAAATATAAACATGCATAAATCAAAAGGACTTTTCAAGGTTGTATTGCTATAGGTCAAGGTAAGAATTGATAAATGGAAAAGGGAAAAACTCATAAACATTAGTAAAGTACCTAACCACTTGTGGAGACACAATTTCAATTGCAAAGGAGTTAACAACATTATTCTGCAGAGGTAAATTACTTCAAATATATTTTTTTTACGGCTGTATATTTTTCTCTTTTTCTTTTGTTTTTTGTTTTTTGTTTTCTTTTTTCTATTTTTTTATGACAGCCGTATACACATAATTCAAAACTAAACCTATTCAATTTCCTTCATCTTTTTCTTTTTCTTGCTTTCCATATTTCTCCAATAAGATTGACATGATTTGTGGTTAGAATGTCTACTTACATTTATTATGGGTAAAGATAGGAGAGGTTTAAGTTGCTTGTTGTGGGTTTATGAAGAAAAAGGTTTCAACTCAAAAAGTTTGATAAAGGATATTAAATTAGATTGGCTTTTTAAGCTAAAGGGTTAAAACAAAGATGGCCTTTATCACTTTTGTACATGCATGTATAGATGTGGTCTCAAGTCGATTCCAAGCAAGTTCTAGAGAAAATTTTTCCTTAAAAGATAATCACAAATCAAGAAATAGAATGACATAAAATTGAAGTCATTAATACTCAAATTCGCTCACAAAAGGTTTAATTCAAGAATTCACCTTAATTTCACATATTACCTACTCACTCAAATGTCAAACTTTGACTAACTGTATAAGACCAGTTATTGTGATTAATAATTTTATGCACACCCTCAATCTCTTCCAAACTGATATGACAGAGTTTCATAGAACAACACACAACACAAGCATGCAAAGAACAGAAAATTTTAAAGACAAGAGAATAAAAAAAAAGCAAGACCGCATAGTCACACATGTATTCCAATCTTTCCCCCACACCTAGACCAACATTGCCCTCGACGTCCAAGAATAATAAAAGCACAAAAGAGAGATGGGAACCGAAGTACCCCCTAGATTGAAGACGCCATATGCAACTTTGAAATTAATAATTGTAGCTTTGAAAAACACAGATAGCAGTGTTGAACTAAAAGATTGCAGCTTCCTTTTCAAACGCCTACAAACAAAACAAACCAAAGAAAACAAGTAAAACACTCCAAGCAAACACCCAAAAGATATGTATAGAAGAGAAAAACATACAAAAGAAAGGGATACGGATGGGGTGCCTCCCATCAAGCTCTTATTGAAGGTCATAAGCTTGACTCTTGGCATATGTACATCATCCATTATCGAATGCATGTTTGAGCCTGGTAGGTAGCATGCTCAAAATTCGTAAGGATCCTGGAGCAATTTCCCTTAAAGTCAACTCCTTCTCAACACAATGCTCTAAGAATTTTGATGAGTGGAACTTCATCGTTTTGCCTTTATACTCTAATGTCCACTTGTCTTTTCGGGCATCGCCCTTCTCCAATTGATTAGATTTCTCTAATTTACAAAACAACACCTCCAATTCATTGTTGGGCAATAACGAGTTCTTCATGGCTTGCCACTGTGATGTATCTCCCATCTCCATGAGTGTTTCAAGTGTATCTCTTTCACTCAATAGTGAATTTTTCTGCACCCATGTGTCAATAAAATCTACAGAAACAACCAGTTGTTCATCATCTAGAATTTTGATGTCATTGTATACATTGAATTTAATTAGTTCACTACCAAATTCCATAGTCAATGATCCATCATGAACATCAATTTTCATTCTTGTGGTTTTTAGGAATGGCCTTCCAAACAAAATCATGGTTGAAGAAGGTACATCGTCACTCCCCATCTGCAAAATATAAAAGTCAGCTGAAAAAACATATCCCTTACTTGAATTAAAACGTCTTCTAACACACACTTTGGATAAGCATTAGAACGATTTGCTAATTGAATCACTATATTAGTTTCTTTGAGAGGTCCCACATTTAAAGGTTTATAAACATCCTAAGGCATAACATCTATAGAAGCACCCAAATCTAACATAGCTTTTTTAATTCTCATATCACCAATTTTACATAGAATAGTGAACATACCTGGGTCTTGACACTTAGGTGGAAGCTTTTTCTTCTGCAAAATAGCTAAAACATTCTCCCCTAATTGCACATTCTCATCAATTTTGAATTTTCATTTTGAAGTGCAAAGTTCCTTAAGGAATTTAGCATAATGTGAGACCTGTTTTATTGGATCAAGTAAAGGAATATTTACTGAACTTTCCTGAAAGTGTCTCATATTTCTTTCTCTTACTCCTCCTTCTTTGCCTTGGTAAATCGGCTAGGAAAAAGGAGCTGTATAATCAGATTTTTCTAACTTGTCTGCGTTTTTTCTAGTGTTCGATTGTCTCCTTTGTTGCTTCTTCCTCAATTTCTCTGTTGGAGATTTTTGATGGTGGTTCATTCATTCCTTTCCACTCTGTAGTATGATAGCCTTAGCACTATGTTTGAGGTTGATTTCTGGTTGAGCTGGAAAATTTCCAGAACTTTGTGCCTCCAATCTATTAATGGTAGTTGCCATTTGGCTCATTTGATTTCCAAGGTTTCAGATACTAGCTTGAGCATCCTGCTGAAATGTCAAAGTGTTAGTGGCCAAAGATTGAACTATATCTTCCAAAGAGGACTTATCTTTAGGATTGGATGTCATTTTTTGAGGTTGTCTAGGCATTTATGGTTGTTTAAATTGTTGAAAATTTGTTGTATTTTGTTGTCGTTGTGAGTTCCTATAACATTCGGATGATCTTGCCAACCTAGATTGTAGGTATTGGAAAATGCGTCATATTTTCTTTGACTTGGTCGAGTAAAACCTCTTACAGCATTCACCTGTTATGCGTTTTCTTCTTACAAAATAGGACATGCGTTAGTGGGGTGTCCTAACATTGAACAAATTCCATATACCTTTTCTTTTTCTTTCTTTATAACCACAAGTTGTTGCACCAAGGATGAAAGGTCGTCCAATCTTTTCTCCAATGCTGTCACATTCAATTCATTGACCTATTTGAAACTATAGCCATAACGGATCCCAAATTTTTGTGTATTGGAAGCCATTTTAACTATTAAGTCCCTTACGGCTGTTGGTTTTTTATCAACTAGAGCTCTGCCGCTTGCAGCATCGATCATACTCCTATCTGTGAGCAAAAGACCTTCATAAAAATATTGAATCAACAACTGGTCAGTTATTTAGTGATGAGGACAGCTAGCACAAAGTTTCTTAAATCTTTCCGCATATTCATAAAAAGTCTCCCTTGTGTGTTACGAATGCCACAAATTTCTTTCTGAATGTTGGCATTTCTAGATGCCGGAAAATATTTCTCAAAGAAGAGTTTCTTCATTTCAGCCCATGTTTACACCATTAAATTTCGTCCGGGATGTAACCCCTATGCCACACAATGGCTGCAGACCCCCTAAAAAAAGCAAAGTACGAACGAGATGGATGCTTGTTGTCCCAACCACTCTTCTTAGTCCTGATCCACTTTTTCGCCAGCTGAATAGTATAACCAATCTTGAGCATCATCTTTGAGAGAAAAGGGAAAAGCTCTTAGTTTGATTTGCTCTTCCGTCATATTTGTTGGCTTCATTCCTATACAAACCATATTGAACTCCTTCAAATGTTTATAAGGATCCTCTATCAATAAACCCCTAAAAAAGGTAATAAATGAATCAGCCCATATTTTAATTCAAAAGTATTATTTTCAGCTAAATTTGGAAAGTTAATGAAGTGGGGCTATTGAGGGTCCGTGGGCACGGCTAGTTCAAGAAGAGTGCGATTCACAACCATTTTTTCCAATTTTTGCGCTTGTTTCTATTGTTTTGTTTGTTTTCATAGTCTCTTGGCTATCTTCTTGATCTTTGAATCAAATTGCAGTTGAGATGTCTTGTCTACTTGTGTAACATACATAAACTGTAAAAAAGTTCCCCGAAAATGGCACCAAAATTTGGTACTGCCATCACCTGCAACCAAATTAATACTAACTCTAGCAATAAAAATGTAGTTAGTGAAGAGTTGAGATCGTTCTTACAAGAAACTTTAATGGGAAATGTTAAACGAGTTGAAAGCAAAATAGGGGGTGGGGTGGGGTTTGAATTGACGTAAATTAAAGTAATTAAAAATGGCTGAAATTGAAAATTAACAAAAATATCCAAATATGGAAATTCAATAAACAAACCTTAGTTTTGGATCACTGATGTTATCAAACTAATATGGATCCTCAATCTAAAACCTAGTCCATTAACAAACATTCATTGGGGGTTGTTTTCTCTTAAGATTAAATGAATAGAAACATGAATTTTAAACATCCTTATTAGTCAACAACTTAGATATGATCTAAAGTTTAATTGATTGATAACTTTAAAAACTAAGAAACCAATGAACAAAACAACACATGTACGACATGCATTTAATCTTGTTAAGCGTCTTCTTAAAATTTCGAACTCTAATGTAAAGATGGCAATCCTAATTGCTACTTATGATTAGCAAGACTGAACGTTATAATCTACTAATCTAGTTATAATTAAACAAATCAATTCCTAGTTGCGCACCATAGAAATCAATCAATTCAATCATGAAAAATAAATCGGAAGACACTTAATATCCATCAATGAAAGAAACTTTATTTAGAATCTCGCCATACTAGATGATAACACGATTCCCTTTAACCAAGAAGAAAAGTTTAGGTGTTCATAACAAAAGCAGGAGTAAATAGAATAATAACAAAAGATAAGGTCTCCATCCCTGGTCAATTATGAAAATACGAAAATTCTAGCCTAAAACAAGAAAAACCAGAAAAGAAACAATCTGCAAAAAAATGAAAAACAACAGCTAAGGTTCTGTATCCTCCCCTTAAAACGTGAACAGTACGTGTCTTTTATGACTTTTGATTTTTTTCTCCTTCATCTTATCATAATCTTCCGCAGATATCATCCCAAATCTTCAGGTTATAAATCCCCATCAATAAGGCAACATTTGAATTTCAAAATGATAAAAATCTTGAATGTATAAAATCTGATTTAAAATCTGATTCTGAAGAGAGCTCTTTCCCTCGTATGTGCCTACGCTTAGCCATCTATTTTTCTACCAGCTAAAAATTCGATTTGTCTTTCTTTTATTTTCATCTTTTTAGTCCAATTTCATCTTTCATGTGTTGAAAACTACCTGAGAACAATTTAGAAACAAGTCCGTCAATTTCACACAATAATTTTAACACATTAAAGAAATTTATCCCAAAATTAGTACAAAATTGACAACTTAACATTCGTCCATTTCTGTGCTAATGTTCTTAGTGTTATAGTTATAATTTCCTCTCCTCCCTAGTTGAAATCCCTAGTAATTTCAGTCACCAAAACTTACAAGAAATCATTTGATTCAAAACAATGCCCATCACGTAAGCCAGACGCAATCTTCTCCTCTCATAACATTAATATGTCTTGATGTTTATATGAATCAATCATATATGAAAGTTCTCCTAAAAATGAGAATAAGTACTATCTGTCTCAGTCTCTTTTACCATTAATGCATGTAGATCATCTTCACTAATCATCGTTGGAATAAGAAACCTTAAAACATAAGTTGAGTTTAAATTTGAATAAAACAAGCAAATAATCTCGAAAGAAGAATGAATTTAAAGATAAGCAAGTTTCACAAATCTAAGTTGACGTTTCAATCCGTGAACTCAAAATGAATTTAAAGAGAAGCAAGTTTCACAAATCTAAGTTAACGTTTCAATCCGTCAACTCAAACTATCATCCATTTCTCTTCTCTCACCAAAATCTTGACCAGTAGCAATCAAAATTGCATTGTATTATGACCTACTCTTTTATAATAGCAAGAATAAACAATTTCAAGAATTGCAAACACTTTTTCAAAAGGTTTATGTAAAATTTTCCTCCATTACTATGTCAATTGGAAGCAAAAAGTTAACTAAAAATATGGTGTTGATATTGGGTGATATTGATGTGATTTTATCATAAAATGTTAGGAACAATGATGACTATGTTTAGCCACCAATGGCAATAGAGAAAACTAGCAACAATAATGAAGGAGATGAAGAAGAGAAAATTTAGTTTTTTATTTCCAAAATTTAATGTGATGTGGAAACATCATTAAGTAAGGAATTGACAATGAATTATTTTTGAGACAATTGAAAGTTAGTGCATCTTATTGTCACTTTTTGAATTTTTGAATAATATTATAAAATTAAGTAAAATTCAAAAAGAATTTATAGTTAATCCTTTTAATTTCTGTGTTCTTAAATCATTTACCTTATTGTTTAGTTATCATATAATCTCTTTTGTTATATTTTGTTAATTGTTAATCTACTCATAAATCTAAAATAACATTGCGTTGAAACTTAAAATTTTCAATATTATGTCGTTTTTGACAAAAATAATAAAATGTAGCACATGATATTGTGTAATAATTAATAATATTATAAAGAAATAATTGAAAATTTTTCAAATAAAAATAAAAAGGTCAATCTACATAATCTCCTAATATATTTAAAACATATAGATATGTTTATAAAGTCACTTTTCCATCTAACATATTAGATTAGCTCTTTTATGTTTTGATGATAGATATGGATCAATTATCCTTTTTTTTACTAAGTTGGAAAATTGTCTTCAATTATCATGGTCAATAAAATTTTAACTATGATTTGTTGGCAAATAAGATTTAAGCAACAAAAAGTATTTAGAGTATTAATCTAATGCGATGAAGCAAGTGGATCGACAAATGACAAAAGTTAGATGACTTAGTAATGTATGTGTAGATATGTAATATTTCTAAGAATATTTTTCATCTATAATTTGAGTATAGATATACAATTTTAAAAAATAAAGGAATTATATTAAAAAAAAGCTAAGCTTTACAACACTTACAACAAAAGTTTGTGTGACAATGAGATAATTTAGGTACAAACTACTACGTATACATTGGATAAAAATCATAAAAGCTCCCAATTGATCGTCATTTGCAAGCTAGAAGCTAATATAGGCTTTACGAGCCAATAGTATTTCTCTAACCCAACTTGTAGTTTTTTCCACCATTACATGTTGATCTCTTAGAGTCCCCATGTTTATTCTAGTACTCCTTTCTCTATAAAGCATATATACTATAATTAAAAGCTATTTTAAAGATACATCTGGCTTGCTTGAGCCTTCAACCATGTGGTTAGGCCATAATAGAATATTGCTTCATTCCCTTTTCCCACAATAAACATTCAATAGTTGTTGTATTCTTAACTAAAAAGGATGAGAATAGCTATATTATAAAAATAAGTGCAATGATTTCCGAAGATGACTTATATAAAGGGCACAATTGATCCCGAGTACTGTGACATTTATTCTTTATCTTTAATCTATTTTTTACAATTAGCCAACTAATGAAGGACGCCTTAGGAATCATAGATTTATTTTATATCTACTTGTACTAGATGACCTTTTGAGAATGTGCCTTAAAATTTTGAAACAAGATTTACTAGTGAACATTAGGGAGGTACTCCTTATCCAAACATCCTTGTCCTTTTGTAATGGATTGGTTCCCATTGAAGGAATATTGTCTGTAATACAGTTTGCTTCTTTGAAACTACAATTCTAAGTTCCTTTAATAATGATTTTGTTACTTTAGCGTTACAGGGAATTCTGAGACCAATATGGTATAAGCCATCTTTCTTGAATAGTGGGCCCAGCTTTGTCCATTTGTTACACTAAAACCAAGTGTGGTCACCATTTCTAATATGATTTTTAAATTAGGGATGAACATGTTATCTCAACTTAAGCATTTGCGCTAAGACCCAAGAGTGGTCCTTATTTCTATTTGAATTTCAAAAGCTTCAATTACTAAGATAATACTCATGCATCCATTTGGTCTAGAAGGCCTTTATATCACTGAACAATCTTCAAACCCTTTTTGCCAATAACACTAGTTGCATTACTCGAATGGATGAGATCCTCAATCCCCTTTCTTGTTTAGGTAGACATAATTCACTCCATTTTACCTTAACACCTTTGGTTACTTCTGATTTACCTAACCAAAGAAAGTTTTTGATGAATCTTTCCACATCCTTGATTACTTTCCTTACAAGTATAGGTTAGCAATCCAATGGATATGAATGTTCTTAAGCATTGATAATATTAGTTTGTAACCTTTATGTATTAGAAAGAAACATTTTATAACAAGTATTAATTTTATTTTTAACAAACTCGAAGAGAGGGCAATCTATATATTTAGGTTTCCTAATAGAGATAGGCATTTATAAATACTTGGAGGGAGCATGATGGACTGAAATACCATAATTAGATCTCAACATTATAGGATTTTCTACATCGTAGGATATACACACCTTGCTTTTTTAGTGGTTAATTCTTAAGCCTGACCAATTAGAGAAATTATATAGAGTTCTCATCAGAATTCCAATAAGTATGAGTCAGCTACACATAGAAGGATGAGGTCATCTGTAAAATTGAGGTGAATAATCAACATCTACTTACTCAGCTACACATAGAAGGATGAGGTCATTTGTAAATTGAGGTGAATAATCAACATCTACTTATATTTACGATTGGCAATTGGACCTAGGCCCAACCAGGCCTAACTCGTGGTCAATGGGCTAGGACCAGCCCTGTGACTAGAAATTACTCGAGCTTGAGTTCGAGCCACTGAGTTTGAACTCGACCTAAGACTTAAATAACTTCTAGAATAAAATGATGTCGTTTTGCTTCTAAAACAAGACGATGTTGTTTTAAGCCATCAACATTCTTTGTAAGATGAAGCAAAACAACATCATTTTACACCTAGCATAAAATGATGTCGTTTTACATTAGGTTTATTTACCTTCTTTCTTTCCCTCCCCTACCTTTACCAGCCACCACTAGTACCACATTCACTTCTCGATTCTCTCTTTCTCATTACTGCTGTCAGCCCTCGGTGTGACTCACTCCTTTGCCGTGATAAACGCCAGTCACCACCCCTTTGTCCTCCAGTTGTAATGGCCCTTTCTCTTTGTTGCCCCTCCAGCCACCCCTTCACATCGCTGCCCTGTTGCCCTAATTCTTAGCCATCCTATCACTGTGTTTTTTTTGGATTATCTCCACTACCTACCTATCAAGGTAATGATCCTTCTCTGTCCTCTAATTTTGATTGAAGATTAAATTTATGAAATACTAGATTTTCTGGGATTGTTGCCAGCGACAAGGTGTTTTTGTAGTATTACACAGTCACTAACATGGGCCTATATACGACCATGTAAGTCACTGATAATTGATTATGATTATGAATTACGTATATATTCAATTATGATTATGAATAACATATCTATTTATATATGTTGATTGTTTTATATGGATGAGCATATTCTTTTAGTAGAGAGTTGTAATCTAGTATCGAAGATAGAAGTGGAAACTTCTAATCCTGTATCAAGTGAAGATAGAAGTCTAACTCGAAGTTAATTGTAAAGTGAAGTTTGGAATCAATTTAATAAGACTAGATCAATGGATAAAGTAGAAAAAGTCAAATGTGAGTATTGTCGGTAGATGTTGGCTAAGAGTTCAAAAGGTGGAACCTCTCATTTAAAGAGCTATGTGGATTCGTGTAGTGGAAAAAAAGATAGTATTAGGAGGTCAAACATTTTTTTGATCCTAACCTTATGATAAGGAAGAATTAAATAACTATAACATCTTATGACAACAACAGATCAAGGTTTTTGATAGCTTCTATGGTAATTAGTGATGAAAATCCACTATTTATAGCTGATACTAAAAGATTTAGGATGTTTTGCAACTCACTATAATCAACCTTCAAGGTTCCAATCAGAATACATTGAAAAGGACATTATGAAGTTATACAAAGATAAAAGGAAAGAAATTTTAAGAACATTGTCGAGTATTAAAGGACGGATTGCCATTACAACATATATGTGGACAGTCGACAACCAAAAGAAGGATTATATGGCAATGACGACACATTAAGTTGACATCTACATAATAAAATTTTGAGAGAATTTATATTCTTTAATATTGTTATCAATTATTTTTCATTATGTTATAATTGATGTTGATAATATTTGTAAATGATAGGTTCATTTATGTGTTTTCACCGCATACAAGTGAAAGGTTGGCAACCATGTTGATTGATTCTTTGATAGATTTTAATATCCACACCAAATTATTCCCCCATAATATTCGACAATTGTAGCACGAAAGATGTTGTGATAAAAAGTTGAAGAATAAGATACAGGTTGAGAGCTTGTTAGTTAATGGAAAGTTATTCCATTTGCGTTGTTTTATTCATATTTTGAATTTGATTACGAATGATGAAATTGATATCATAAAGAAAACAATAAATTAGATTAGGAATAGTTTAGTATATTGGAATGCAACACTTAATATAGTTGAGAAATTTGAAGACACAATAACTATGCATTCTGAGTACAAAGATTTTGGTTTTAGTTTGTCTAACTAAATCGAAGTCAACTTTTAAGATGTTGGAGTTCCAATTTGTGTGAATTTGAAATTATTTTATAATGCAACTGAATTGTTTTTAGGAACAAAATATCCAATTTTGCACAGTTGCTTTAGCACTATGTGTAAGATAAATAAAGCTTTGTTTGATTGGATATTTGATTCCAAATGAGGTTATTTGCGTTGTGGTAAAGCGGATGATGAAGAAGCTAAATTCTTATTGGTATATGGTTAGTCATATTGTTACAATCTTACCTATGCTAGACTCTAGATACAACATGTAAGAGGTTAATTTTATATATAATGCGTTGTATGGTGATCAAGCCTAAAAGCATGTAAATGTCATTAAATAATTATGGTATGATTTATTTAATGATTACCAACTTCAAAAGGACAAAATTCATAATCAGGATCGCAGTAGTTCAGGTTGTTCAACTACAACTTCAGTTTTAAGTTCAGGTTCACCTTCTAAGAGAAGTTTGTTAATTTCACTTAAAAAATTTATGAAAGAAAAAAAGATTAGGACTCTTTACAATAAGATAGAATTAGATAAATATTTGAAAAAAATTGTGTGGCTAAATTTGAAGTGTGCAATTCGATGGATTACTATGGTGGAAGAGTTGTGAAAATAATTTTTTGATCATGCAAGTACGATACTTATTAATAATTCCATCATCCACTATTGCTTCAGACTCTACTTTTATCACTGGTGGTCGGGTTATTAGTTCTCATCATACTCAACTTTATCCTCGTATTGTGGAAGCCTTTACGTATGCCTAAAGTTGGTTAGCTGATGAAAATATTGAGGGTAAATTATTTTATTTTTGATATATCAATTTTGTCCATTTTATTATATTATGTTACCTTATATTGCTTTTTTAAAATTTTTATATTAATACAATCATAGGTACTAATGCGGAGGTGACTAGCCATATTCATCAATTAAGAGGACACTATTTTGATAAAATATTTAAAGATGAAGGTAAGGTATATTTAATTATTTATTAATTACTACCATATCCTTAATATTTCTTTAATTTTGATATTACATTACTAAATATAATGTTTTTACGTACAAAAAAAGCGATACAAACTATTGGTGACCCTGATTACAATGATTAGCTGCTCTCTCAGTCTCTCCAGTCTCATTGTGATTTTATCTTTAATTCTTTTTTATAGATCGTATCATTTAAAATTTTTGGATAATTATTTTTGTAAATAATGTCATCAATTTATGAATTTTGTTCATTATGATTTATGAAATCTCAATCTTTATTAATTAATCAAAATTTGTAACTTCAACTAATTGAATTGATCTCTTTAATTATAATCTTTTTCATTCATTTCCTATAATTTCATCCTCCATTAATGAAATTGGTTTCATCTTATTCATTTTATCAATATATGTACGTTTTATATATTCATTCATTATAAAATCTCAATTTTTATTAATCAATTGAAATTCTTAACTTCAATTAATTGAATTGATCACTTTAATTATAATTTTTTTCATTCATTTTCTGTATTTTTGTCCTCCTTCATTAATGAATTTGATTTCATCTTATTCATTTTATCAATATATGCATGTTTTATATATTCATTCATTATAAAATCTTAATTTGTATTAATCAATTGAAATTTATAACTTTAATTAATTTAATTGATTCATCATCATCATCATCATCACCCAGTTTGAAATCCCGCAATGAAGCGGGGTTTGGGGAGGTCTGATAGTACGCAGCCTTACTCTTACATAGTAGAGAGGCTATTTTCGGTAGACCCACATGCAGATGTGACAATAGAAAGTGATGCAGATAACAAAACTGAAGTGCAGATAACAAATAATACAAATAATAAAGATAAAAAAACAAAATACTAATAATAAAATACTGATAATAAATAATAATAAATAAATAAATAACGGAAAAATAGGAAAGGGAATAGGAACGAAGGACAGACCTGATATGGAGCCCAGTTCTACTAAATACCTGATAGGCTGCACCAGGTCGGCTCTGCTCGTTGCTATGTGGGCTAGGAGTGTTGGCGCTGCTACCTTGTGTATATGACACTCCTACAGGGTCCGCCATTCTTATTGGATTGTGTCCGGACACCTTGTCGTACTTTGAAGGGTTTCCTTTACCCTTATCCTATCCCGCCAGAATTTTCTATATCTGACCAGTTCTACTGTAAGGGCTAACTCTGACATATCCTTCTTAACTACTTCCCTCCACATCTTGTATGACCTGCCTTTTCTCCTCTTGTATCTACTAAGAATAATTTGCTCACATGGTCTTACCGGAGCATCCGAGTGCCTTCTGCACACATGCCCAAACCACCGAAGCCTGGTCTCTCTCATCTTGTTGACAATACTGGTCACCTGTAGTCTGTCTCGCACCA
>JANZXR010000003.1:6476514-6499639 GCA_027575705.1 Erythroxylum echinodendron
AAAAACATGCTATTTTAGTAAAATAATACACTTATATGAGAGTTTACCTCAAACACGATCGAAAAATGCGAGAGAAGCAGTCGAAAACTCTTAACCTTAAGCAAAGAGAGAAGTGAAAGCACGAGGGGGGGTGCGGGGCAACTTATAGCCGTTGGATTACCGACGGAACGATAAATTCCGTTGGTAATATAGGTTTTCAAAAACAGTTACTGACGGACAAGATCATTCCGTCGGTAAATGCGCGGGATGCGCCGACATTTACCAACGGTAAATATCTGTCCGTCGGTAAAAGAGCGGCATTTTACATCCGGTCTGAAACTCAAATAACGACGGCCACCGTATTTCGTCGGGAAAGTAGATTTTATTGTCGACATTTTCCGACGGTATAATCGTTTTCCGTCGGTATCAGCAGACGAGCATACCGACGGAAAAATTGATTCCTCAAACCTTTACCGACGGACAGAAGCAGATCCGTCAGTAAAAGCACGATTTTTTATTATAAATAAACCGCATATACCGACAGAATTGTCTTCCCGTCGGTAAACAAGGTCTGCTGCCGATAATTTCCGATGGTAAGATCAACGTGCGTCGGTATACGATTCCAATATTACCGACGGCAACTTATTTCCGTCAGCAATACAACGTCTGGTAGCAATTTACCGACAAAAAGATTGTCTATTGGGATATTATTCGATCATTTACCGACGGAAGTATTTTTCGTCGATAAATTGAAGCTAAATACCGACGACGTGCTTTACTGTCTGTAAATGGTGAAGCAATTAAATTGCGGGAACAATTCCCTCATTTTTTCCCGTCGCCGAAACCTTTGCCGTCGTTATTTTCTGTCGGAGATTTTGTGCCAAATTTTTACCTACAATATTTCCGACGCTAATGCGCAATTTTCTTGTAGTGTTCATGCGTAGGCTTTGGCTACTATTTGTTCCATCACCTTAACATATTAAGTTTTATTTTGAGGAGAATGCATAGTTTCTCGATCTAAAAAGCATGTTTATTAACCATTGTAATTTCCTTTAAACATAAAATTTTTGTTATGATTTTCATGTTTCTACAAAATAAATAACATCAAAGATGGTTTTCATTTAAACATTTCGATGCAAAAATAAATTTTAAATTTTTAGAGAAAGAAAAAGAAATTAGAAATGTATTATTCACTTATTTAATAGAAAAGGCTTATAAAGTTTCAAAAAGTTATGTTTAAACTTTCTTGAGAAGAATATGGTAAGAAGAGAAATCGTGTGTCACAAAGATTTAGAGAATGAGCTCTAAAGAGGGACTCAAAACATGAATTGTATAATTCTAACATATTAGGATTTAAATACACTAAAATCTCGTGTAATTTAATTTAATCTTTTTATTTTAGTATTTAAATTTTTAAATTTTTTATTTATTTCTCTATAATATTGTTTAATAATCACATAATTTCTATTATGATATTTTGTTAATTTTTATTTTATTTTATTTGAAATAAAGTAATATTGAAAATTTTAAAAACATCATCTTTATAAAATTATAAATGAATGATTTTTTTTAGAAATTAAATAATAAATAGATAGAAAATTAACAGAATATAACAGAAAACGTAGCATTATAACTAAATAATAACATGAAAAAGTAAATACTAACTTCCAAAATAAAAAATAAATCACAAATAAGTAACCCAATGAATTATTAAAAAAGACTCTCAAATATGAATGGATTCTTTAAGAGCTGATCCTACATATCACTTGTTATACTCTTTCATTACATTCCATGAAAGTTGAGGAAACAAGAAAAGGAAGACAAGGCATAATCTCCTTTGTTCTTTTATTGTGGAGGAAGCTTGGCATAAATAATGTTTTGCCCTTCACTCCTTTATGCTTTGAAAAATGGAAGTTGAATGCATGATTCTCAGACACGACTCTTTACTACCAAATCAATGAACTTAGTTGGTCCTATGTCTCTTGTATCATCCCATTGGAAAAAGGGGCTAAATTGACTGATTGTTTGATAATCTTGATTGATTCTGGCGTTGACAATTGGAGTTGGAATATGTAATGAGAGACCATAAAGTGGATAAAAGGAGAGAACGAGAGGGGCTAACTGATTAGATGCTACTTACTCCATCTAATCCTTCGATTAAGGTTTCGACATTTCCAAGAATCAAACATCACTAAGAACAAATAACTGTTTGCAATATTCTCTTTCTCCGTTTCTTTTAAAAAATGTCGAAGCTTGCATTTGGTGTATAAACAGAAAACATATACAGGCAAGTAACTACAGAATAAGAATACAGGAATAAATCTTTAACATCAATTTGCATCAAAAACTTCTTGACATCACTAGTTCTTGAAAACCTTCATTTAGTTTCTATTTCGCTATAGAGATTATTGTAGCTAGTAATTAGTGTTGTAACTTATTCCATATCTTTTCACACTTATTCCATATCTTGTCACTTTTCAGTGATCAAACTTTTATTCTATTAAATAAAACAAAATTATACGGTAAAGCTACCTCCAATTACAATATCATAATGATAGTTTTAGAAGATTAAATAGTAAAATATATCCAAAAAATGTAGTTATTGTATATATTAGGTTTTTTTTTTCCAGAAAATGATAGAACTTAGAATGTCCTGAACAATTTATCCACGTCTATGATACATATCAGACTTACTCCTTCCTAGGTTAGTTACTAGAAATTCAACTTTTCTGGCACGTATGGTAAGTGTGATTTTAGATAAATTCTTTTTAAACCTAAGCAGCTCTGGCGATAATTAAGAGTATCTTTGCAAATTCATTAGTTGGTTGATTCTTGATTATCATCTGGACCCTTCAACAGACTTGGGCGTCCGCTAATTCTTTGTGGGCATGCGTGCATGCATATATTCCAACCGACAAGAACTTTGATGACTGGATGCTTTAAATCACCAAGCGCCAGGGCCAGTTGTGTTCTGTGTTCAGGTCTATGTGGTGATCCTAAGACCTATATATAGGAAGCTCGTAAGTCAGCATTTTCACATTCCATTGGAGCAGGTTGCTTCTTGTTGATAGAGGTTATATACTTGTGAATTAGACATGAAGAGTAGTAATCTTACATGAAGATGAGAGTCTTGTTTAGTAGCCAAGGATGACTTGCCTGCCGCGTCAAAATAGAAGACTGATTAGAAACATCCTCGTATAGTAGATGTCCATACGTGCATGCATTTAGACGTGAAGTAAAGGGTAATGCCAAATTAATGTACGTTTGATCTTTTTCTTCGTTTCACAGGCAGTCTCCTTGGCTAACGAGACAAGCTCTTCTCTTCATGCTGGGCCTACTCTTCTTTCACCAGGGCAAGTACAAATGCATTATTTCCTCTCTCTCATGATAATATTCAATTGGTGATGCTTCCTAAAAGGTATTTACTCTTGAATTGTATACTCATGTCATTCATGGCTGTAAGACTTAGTTCCTTAATTGCGCCATTTCAATTTCTTGACAACATAGAATAGGTATGCACTATGGGACACTGTTGCCTTTACCTATCAAAAGTTTATGAATGATTAGGTTAACATACCCGAAATGGAAATTGATGCCTTCTTGTTTTAGTCCTGAAACGGTAAAGTCTGCATTTCACTGCACTTCCAGCAAGAACTTCATATTGGAGATGTGCTTCTTAGATTTCACAAAAGCCTGGAAAAGAACTCCAGTCCATTATGAATGTGATCCAAGGGCTCAACACTGAACACATAAGTGGCTTAACAAGTCTATAATGCAGCAGCAAGAACAATAACTTAACAAGCTCACTCTCACAATTAGAATCGGGATGGTTCACAACAATTTTGAAAGTAACGGCTGTAAACATCAATATACAAAAGGATCGTTGGTTTTGCGAGATCTAAATAACGTATACAAACAATTATTCAAGACATCCCATTAATTGAACAAACATGAGGTAAATCAAACTGTCTGCTAACAGCATCTTGCTCGAGGTCTTATGTAACTCTGGACAGAGACAATGATTCAACAAACATTATCGCATTAAGCAGGCACTGCAAAACTTTCTTGTGTCCAGTGTGGAGGATCCATGACTGCACAAGGATCTGATTTCTCGAAGTCCGCAACCTAACAACAGGAGCAGAGTACATAGAGTTACAGAGTTTCAACCAAATATGGGCTCCTACAGAAAACTCAGAGAGAACATGGAAACAGATGAGCCATGATCTTACCTTTTGTTTGCAGCTTGGACAATAATGATACTTATGCCAGAGACAGTCCATTGATGGACAAAGAAAGCAACAACCAAGCATGAATGGCATCATGCAACCAACATAAGCCGCCAAACTAGGCTTTGATCTGCATTTCACACGAAAAGTGATGAATCAAGGAGGGGGAATGAAAAGGACAAAATGAGCATATTAAGTGCTTTATGATATAATTGGCCATTTTTCAACCTTATAGTTACTCGACATTGTAATGCCATTCAGAAGAATAAAGGCTCAAATTTTGCAGTTGGAAAGAACACATGCTTAACCAACTTTTCTAACTAAAACATTAGAATCGTATTGGTTAGAGATCTCCAATTAAAGTTATGTGGCAACAATCACAGGAGACCAGAGTAATGCACAACACTCTTCCAGACTTAAAAAGAAACGTGTGGAGCAAAGTCCATCGTCCCCATATTTCACAAAGAGAGTAACAGATACACCACTTGTTGCCTCGACAATACCTGTCTGCCTCGTTCTTTGCAAATAGTATACGAGCTAGAAGAACTATAAACATAGATAAAACATATTCTAAGCTCAACTCCACATAGCCTTTCCTCTGGCTCAGCTTCCACAAATTTCCCACTACAAGTGATTAGGACAAACCAATCAAAGCTTCTAAATATTTCAACTTTTTAATTACAAACATATTTGTTTATATCATAATGACACTCAAAGACTCTGCTTGCCAAATCCTTCACGTATCAAAAACGAAATCCTCTTTTTGACCATTTCTTTTCATGATTATCAATCCCAATCTTTTGAACAAGCAGCTCAAAATCAACAAGGCAAAGCAATTAAAGCACGTATTAGATATCTGATGCGAAATTTCAGTTCCACTAAATCTTAAACAACTTCAATTTTCAACTAAACAACATATTACCTAATCTTCAACTAAACAAAACATTACCTAACGTCGGTAACTCCAGAAGCGCCACAATGAACGCAGTTAAACGGAGCAGGAGTGTCCCGGTACATCGTCTGTTGAATTGGAATCCCCTTGGGATCGCCGAAGATGGCGTTGGGCGGGATCATTCCGGCTTGGTACGCGTTTTGACCGGCATAGTACGGGACTCCGAGGACAGCTTCGTCTTTTTTGGCCATTTTCCCAGTACACTGTTTTCAGGTGTAGGGATTAATCAGAAAAGGAGGTCTTTTATAGGTCCTTCTAAAATGACAGAAAGATCCCTTAGTGGCCTTCTAGAGGATTTGACCTTTAGCCTGTGAGGCTTCCAGATAACGACCAGGAAATTGTTGGCGGGCGTCTTGGTTGATTAGTCATAACAGGAGCGTTGAATTAAATGTCCAAATTACAACTTTTGATAAAATCTTAGTTACCACGAATAGAAAATGGGATGGTATTACATATATATAAAAATTATAAGATAAGCTATATGGGTAGCTATCAAAACTAATTTAATATTTAATTCAAAATTTTAAATTTGTTCCTATTTCATTGACTAAACTTAGACAATTCAAGGAATAATGATGAGGTGATAATTTTAATTTTAATATAAAAATGTTTATAAAAATTATTTTCATAATTTAAACTCGTAATCTTATAGTTACAAAAGAGCAACTGTTATTGTTGTTACAATCGCTTCGACATAAGAAGTTGAGATTGGATAGGAGGTCTAGAAAAGACAATGTCTTGCTTCTACTTGGATAATAGTGGTTATAATTATGAGGAGATGACAAAAGGGGTTATTTCTTACATTTATTCTAACATAATTAAAATCATATATAAATTAGAGTTTTATTCAATACTTGAGTTTTGTGTCTCTAACATAGTTTAACTTCATATATCAATTAGAGGTAGTATTTTGAACAACAACTCAAAAAACATTTTGTTTTAGAGTCCAGAGAGATCTAATAATACCTTACCCGTAATTAATAAAGAAATTATATTTTGAATTGAAACAATTTTAAAATTTTAAAATTTTAAAAAAATTGATCAGAACTCAAATCAAAGTTAAAAAAAAAAGTTCAAAAATTCTTAAATTATAAAAATATTTTTTTTGGTACGTAAACTTGTTTTGAATGTCACTTCCATAATTTAAACACCTAAAAATGATTAACTAATTACATATTTATGTCGATTTAAATGTTATATATCTCTATGCACATACAAGGACACGTGTTAATATAAATCTATTTGTTAGGAGAAAAATAATAAAACTCTCCAAAAAGTCAATCTAATATCAACAAGAAGAAATCTCTCTTCAAATTGTGGCAATTAAACAATACAAAAATAAGAAACTAAACGATAAAATAAACAGTAAGATTTAACGTGAAAAACTCTCTAATGTAGAAGAAAAAACTACAAGATAATTCAACAAATAAATTCACTAAATTCAATAAAGATTTACAGAGAAAGTTGATATGTCAATAAGGATTAAATTCATGTCTCTGACAAATCTTAAAAAGGGGCTCACATCTGATTAGTTAGTTGGTGAGGCAATAGCTTATTAAGGCGATGATCAGTAGCTGGTCCGAAAGGATGATCAATCACACTGAGATTGAGACACGACCCAGACCCCTACGGAAGGCAGCAGTGGGAAATTTTCCGCAATTGGCGAAAGCCTGACGGAACAATGCCATGTGGAAGTAGAAGGCCTACGAGTCGTGAACTTCTTTTCCCGGAGAAGAAGCAATGACGGTATCTGAGAAATAAGCATCGGCTAACTCTGTGCCAGCAACCGCAGTAATACAGAGGGGCTTCTTAAGAAGTTTTCCTTACTATTTGAGCTACCTATATATGATAAAGGCTTCTCACAAGGTTTCCTTACTACTTGAGCTAACTTGCATATTTAACCCAGAAAGAACAAAAGTGGGATAATGACATACACATTTTGTGAAGAGAAGAAAAGAAAATAAGAAAAGGGTATACATCCCAAGGGTTATCCAGCTTGTAAAGCAAACAGAGAGCAGAAGAAGGGAATATTAGTGCAGATAGTGTCAGGTCGAGGAGAGGAAGGACTGACATCTGTTGTTTTCTCAGAAGAATAGATTCCACCACAGGTAAAAGTCCCTTCCTCTACCTCTTCTGGTGTTCTCAATCTCAAACTCCAGCTAGCTCCTCAACATACACTTCGTACTCCTCGTTTTTTTGGGAATATTTACACAAAATATTAAGTGTGGTATACCTTTGACCTAGTATAGTAGCAGCGAAAGGTACATGAAAGCCTTCAAACCACCCAATTCTTTGAGCCTTGAAGCTCCAGAAAATGGAGTTTATGTTATGTTCCCTCCTTCTTGTCTAATCTTCATTCTCTCCCTTTCCTTATTTTCACAGCCGCAGGACATAAATATCGGCTTCCACCATATTCAACAACTAATCCTTAGAAATATGGCAAAGGACCAGACAAGTTGACTATGAACATTCATTTATTCTTAAATCTTTCTTGTTTGACTTTCTAAATTATAATAGGATTTAACAATTAGATGGTATTATTTTAATTTAAATAAAATAAGTTTATATCAAACAATTTATAAAATACTCATTTCTAATATATTATTTAACAAATTTATAATTTAAAATTAAAATAAATTCAATTCAAATTGTATATTATATTAAATCCTAATCAATAAATGTTTACACTAACTTCATCTAAATTGGATTGAAGATAATAATCATGAATATTTAATTATTATACACATAAGAGCTCCAATCTCAGTCATGAAATTGAACATTGTAGTTTTGTTCCTTTTGAAATTGAAAAAAAAAAAAAAGAAGACAACAAAATACAACTATCAAAGTAAGCACCTTGGATCCTTTGTCCAATATGTCGATTTAGTGGTGAGAGTCTCTAAACTTATAGGATTGAACGGAGTAAAATTGAAAAAAAAAAAACCCAAAGTCAGAAAGAAATTCTGGCATTGTTTTAACCATTAAACAGTGTGGAAAAAATAAATTGTACAAATGATCCGAACTCGGAACTCGGAACTCGTAAGGAAGTTCCGGCATGATCCTGTCCCTCCCTCTTCTGTTGCCAATAACACAAACCTTCGGATGTAATCATCACGCGTTCAATACTGCGAGTGATGAATTCTGCCCATAACCATGATGTGGGACAAAAATACAAAATGAATCCGTCAGTGGGTTCTCCTGTTCATGACAGTTCCTGTGGGCCCACTCAGGTTTTCGTGCAATTGTCCCACGCTCGATCCCACGTGTTTCTCACCCACTCACCTACCATTACTAATCCAATCTTCTCTTTCGCACATATTTGCCATCACAATCCCTAATAATCACAAGGTCCCTCTTCTCTCTCTCCGTCTTGGTTCTTCTTCTTTTGAGTTTAGGGTTAAAGCACCAATCTTTCTTTATCTTGTTGGATGATTTAAGCAACGAGAGAATTAGTTTCGGTTATACAGTATAATGACAGCTCCGAACACGGACACCATCACAGCCTCTATTGAGAGGTCTCTTCAGAACTGTTCTCTAAGCAACAACCAAGAAGACGGCGCTTTGAGTGGAGGAGGAAGAGAGAGGTCGTCGAGCTCCGATGAGATAGCCGTGTTGTTATCACCGGAGCAGAATCCTGTACCAAACTCTGATGACACCACCCTTGAGCTCAATTCCCATGTTTTTCTTCCTTGCCATTGGGAACAATGCCTTGATTTAAAGGTGTATTTCTTTGCTGTTTGTTGTTATTTATAAGAGATCGTGACTATGACTTCTAGATTTTATTCGGTACCTTTCTCGTTTATTCACAGTTGCATTTAATGCAGATCTTGTGGGTTTCTTTTATTTTTTATGGGTTGTTTTTGTTTTTGTTTTGTTCTTGTTCATTCATTCACTGTCTTTGTAATTAATGCTTCTGTTCTCTCTGTATTTTTCCCACCTGGATCATCAGGTTACGAACTGGTTTGCCCACCAGGGAGAAAAACCCTAAAAGATAACAACTTCATCTTCTTTCTTGGTTATTTTCAGTCACTAGCTACACTTTTGAATTCATGTTTTTGTTTTTCTGCAGTTGAATAGGGGAATTAATTTCTGGGTTTGGCCAAAGACGTAATCTTTCTTGTGAAGTTGTTAAGAGTAATGATACAGAGGAAAGTAGATTCATTTTACTTTCAGGGGGTTTCAATCTTCTGTTGTCTTTTGATGACATTACATTTTTTCTCAGAACAAGAAAGTTAAAATTCGTTTCTTTTCCCTATAGGTTCATCTTTTCCCCGTGTACTTGAACTTGTATATGTTGAAACAAAGAAAGAAATTCTTTTCAGGATAGTAGTCACTGGTTTTTACTCTTGTTTAAAACTCATTTTAATGGCTGCTAAACATGCAAGATTGGTCTCCTTGCTTATGTACTAGTGTGTGCATTTGCAGACAGGGGAGATTTCCTACATAAACTGGAGGAATGGCATGAGGGCCAAAGAAGACCCTAGGATAACACAAGACTACAATGGAGATTGGTATTCAGAAGATGATAGCTCGTATGACAGCGAGGAGTCGTCATCACAGTCTTCTCCTTCTTCCACTAGAGAGCATTACAGGTTAGAGAAAGAAGACCAGGTCTTGGTTGTTGCTGGTTGCAAGAGATGTCTCATGTACTTCATGGTCCCAAAACAACTAGAAGATTGTCCCAAATGCCATGGCCAACTTCTCCACTTCGATAGATCTTATAATGGCTTTCCCTGAACCCTTATCACCCACCATTTCTCTTCTTCTGATTTTCATATTTCTTCTTTCTACGGCTTCTCTTTTTTTTCTTTTATAAAACACTCATTTGTGTCTTTGAAAGATTTTTCTTGGTGGAATGATCATGAAATCCGTGACAAATGGGTTATTAGTTTACTGTTATATTATTCCAACTCCAGACCACCATGTTTTCTCATTCCGTCTCACACTTCCTGATTTTATGCCGTCTTTTCTTTGTTTTTGCTTTGTTACTGGCGTCACTAAAATGGCTGAGTTGAGTCTGAGTGGCAAGGGCGTGATCAATTAGCATGCAGAAGAAGCGCTTAACATTGGTAACGATCGCGACGTGTGGCTTTCCTTCCAGCAACCCAATTCTCTATTGCTTAAGTCTGCAAGAAATGCAATTGTGGTAACCTTACTTCGTGCATATTATGTAAAACGTGTGCCTTTTATTTCAGATAAAATTGTTCCTTTTATATGAAACAAATATACCTCTTTCATTAATACAAAATACAAGCTGAAGTTCGTGCTCTCAACTAATTTATTCGGATAAAAGACGCTAAATTCTATTATTATTTTAAAAATCTTTGTTATTTAAAATTATCAAAAAAATATTTTACAATATCAAAAGTTTAAATAAGATTTTCTTATAAGTATTTATTGAATTATAAATAAAATTTTCATAATGATTTTTGTAAAAATAATGATAATTCTTTTATTAAAATTTTATTATATCAAAATGTTATATATAATTTAAAGAGCTTTTTTTTTAAAGATGGCTATAATTATTTTTATTATTTTTGGCTCTAGTTTAGTCAATTAATCATGATCTGTCTACCAAAATTCTATACGATAATGCAGGCGTGGAAGTTGGGATCGATTTGACGCGTCGCAAGTAATTTGAATAAGGAAGACCTAGTAAACGGTTTGCTGGCACTGAAGCACGTCATTGGTTGTCGTATTCGACAACATGTGTCCAACTTCTATAGGCTTGATTCAGTCTCAACTGTCCTGTACCATTATAAAGTTCGTGTCTCATGATTGTAACAAATTTTATTTATACTTTTTATTTTTAAATTTATGAAAAATTTTGCTTATTTGAATGTTTGGTTTTTATTTATAGTCTTGATTTTTAAATTTTATGAAAACTACAACTTTGTTTTTTTTTCTGTTTTTCATATATCTTTACAATATATAAATTTTAAATAAAATTTTATTTAATAATTCAAAATATATTTAAAATAAATATTAATTTATAAATTATTTAATTAAATTAAATTAAATAATTTTAATTTATAATTAATTAATAAATATTATATAAAAGATTAAAATAAATGTAATTATTTAGAAATAGTTTATCTTTAAATTTTATGTAATATGTAATTATCGTTAGTAATAAAAATATGACTACATTACATTAACAATTAAACATATTTTTTATTTTTATTTAAAAGAAAATTAAAAATTAAAAATAGAAAATAAAAACTGAAAAATTACAATAGGAAAAGAGAAGTCAAACTAAACAATACCTACTTTCAAGTAGGATAATTCCTATCACATTAGATACGAATAACACTAATTTGAGTTAAAAATATACATAATTATATGTACCTCAAATATCAATAAGAATAATTAGAAAAGATTAGGGTTGATTATATGAGATCATTCTTTCTATTAATTTTGTATCTATTTATAATTTCAAAGCCTGCATATCATATTAAAATTAAAAAATTTAATAATATTTCATTATGAGAAAAAATATATAAGAGACTAATGGATGTGACTTTTATAAAAAATCAAATACATTTGAATGCTGGAGTTTATTGGTATGCATGGTAGGGCATCTTATTGTCCTTTGGAGAAAATAAAAAGCAATAATTTCTAAGTTTAATTTTATTTATCAAATCGATTGCTTCAAAGTTATGATTTTGAATGAAAATGTAATTGTTAGGAAATAGAGGCATGATCCAATTTAGAGTGTAACTGAAGAGATACGAAACTTCATTGTTTGATTTTTTAAAATTAAGTTCACTTTAAATTATTTAAAATAATTAATGCAGTAACATAATAAGTATGTACATTGTATCTTATAATAAAGCTTAATCTCTTTTTATAGTTTCCCTCAAACTGCTTTTAAAACTCGTTCATTACAATCACTGTAGTTGCACACTTGTTAAGCCTATAACATTATCCTTACGAATATATTGAGAAAACTATACAAGTGGCATAGAGAGTTAATCAAGAAGTGATATCTTCTTTAGTGCTTACGTCTATTTATAAAAGAGTTTAGACCTTTTAATAATTTAATTGAAATATAATTTTATTTTAGTTAAACTTTAATTATAATTCTAATTAAATGCCATTTGATCCTAAACAATATCTAATATTTTATATTGACCCTTATTTATTAAATATTTTAAATTTATTTTAAAATTTCTCAAACTTTATGATAATTTCCAGCATGATTAAATTACCTTTTCTATAACCAAAAGTTCTTTATATGTGACCCAAATGAAATTCTTATATTAGGTCAATTTAGTAAATTATTCGCTAATAAGCACTCAAAAGTTTATTTTAATATCTATATATTTCAGTGTATAAGATTAACTACTTCTTTTATAAAAAATAAACATAACTTGTATTGGTCCTTTTAACCTTGATTAATTTTCAGTCTTGATAAAATAATAAATAGTAACAATTTAGGGATAACATATAAATATAACATAAATATCACAATTATGAACTCATTATAATTTCATTTAATTAAGTAAATATGCATCAATCACTTAAGTATCTTATACTATATATCCATACGATAATCATGCGCTATTGTTAGGACAATATTTTAATGAGAGAATTCAATAAAATTTTGTATGGTAAACACTTAAAATTTATAACTTTCATATGACTTTTATTAAATTTAAGAGAAATTATCAAAATACATTTTTTGATCTTTGATAAGACCTTACCTCCTTTTATATGTCCATTAATTCTAAAGTTCTACGTCGCATTACCATTTTAATAATGTAAGGAACTATATGAACTTCAACAAAGAACTTTATTGGCTTGATTAACAATTAATGTTACATTTTAACCTTATATTCAAAATAATAGTTTTCAGTAAAATATGCTTTGTCAAACTAAAGTTAAAACCTATATAACCTTAAAGTCAAATATCAACTTATATATGAAAGAAAAATATCTTTAATATTTCATAAGTACTAAATCTCTCATCAAATACTTAAATTCTTTAGTACATTATTAGTATATTATCTACGTACTTGGACTAAAATAGGTAAATAACTTCCATATTTATCTCCATAGATCTAATTTTCAAAATTAAGTTATTATTTTTTTCATATCCAATAAGAGTTATTCTTGAATTATCATATTCTTAAGAATTGAAAAAATGAATTATTTTTCTCTATAAGCAGTATGTCTTTAAACACTCTTACTAAAGAGTATAACAATACCATGTTAACTTTCTTATAGACGTGATAAAACTACAACCATCTCCAAAATAAACTCTTTGAATTTATCATAAAAATAAATCTTTTAATCTCATAACCTTTTAGTTATGCATCATCATTACCATCATCAATAACAATAACAACAACAACATCATCAAATATATTAATAAAGGTACCAGTTAAATTTATATGTATTGTCATGATTTGAACTTTTCAAGCATCATCTTACTCTCACTAATTATCTTTCGACTCATTCTCTTATAGTTATATATTGAAACAAACATTTTGTTCAATGGGGTTTTAAAATTACACCTAACCTTTTGAATACCTCGTAATTTGTGTTATCCAATTTAATTATAAACTTATTAGATATATATGCTTCAACAATATATCATATCCCTAAATCATTAATTTTGATTCTTTTAAATTTTGTCTTTCCATATCTAATATGAAAATTCATGCTAAATCAAAACTATCGAAAGTAACTTATTATACTAGAAATCATACAATATCTCATATTATATATTTTTTTCTCTTAATACAAATCTATACTATTATGGAATTTAATTGTGAAATTATTCACCAGCGAATCTTATTCTCTATAGATAATAAAAAGATCTAAATCTCACCATATCAATCTCATTAAACTACTTCAGCATGCACAATAGTTATTTTCTACTTAAATTTAAAATTTAAATATTATTTAACATGTATGACTATAAAATAATTAGTAAATTTAATAAAATGAAAGTATTCATTTTTACTAGAATATTATTATGTCCAATAACTATATGTATAAGATTTAATAATTCAATACCATAATCATCATTTTACTAAATTTGATTTGTTTATTCTTTATCCCAACAAGTTTTACAATTTTCATACGATTCATGGTCAAATTTATACATATATCCTTGTATCTAAATTTATAATTCTTATTATATTGATTTAATAACATGATAAAAAGGATATTATTAGTTATCTAACTTTGTATTCTTCTCAATTATGTTCAGTATGAGTTTCCTTTGATCTAGTCTATACAAATTAGTTGTATAAATTTGGATTAAATTTTTTTACTCAGTAATCTATTTTTATCTTACCTTGAATATTGTAGCAATATTGAATCCAAAATTAATATCAAATACTCAAAAACATGACTTAGAATCATATATGATCTCTCTCATATTTCATATAAGTAAGAAAAGTCAAGCTATTATTTGCCTTCTAATGAAAATTGTTATCATACTACATATACCTTCAATTGTAGTTTTTGTTTATGCTTTTAGTATGTTAAATTCATCAGAGGAATTCCATCAATATGCTATACCTTTCAACTCTACTTTATGCAACTATTTACATTATGATATTATGGTGTTGACATTTGTTCTAATTATTGTCACTAAAGTTTACGCGAGATAAATCAACTCAAAATGCGGTGACATTTAGTCATTTATAGGATTAATATTTCTGAAACTGTATTAATAAATCTTTAACATGGATTATAACAAAATCAAATATGAACATATGAATTTTCTTTCTATTTTGAGAACTTTTTTCAAACCTAACTTATATCCAAGAAATTTAGTTCACTAATACCTAGTATCAACTATATCATACAAAGGTAATTTGCACTTAAAAAAAAAAGAAATGTCAAAAAGCAAATAAATGGTTATTTGCTATGACAGCTAAATAAGATTAAAACTTTAATCATTTGTTTATTTATTCACACTATTTTAATCAAAATAATAATCCTTACTACAAATTCAAAAAGATTAATCTAATCTCTTTAACAGATTATGATTTCATTTAAAATTAATTGATTTTGAATTACTCAACAAACCAACTATACTTAATTAGGTAGATAACATCCTTATCAATCACATCTTGTATGACTCTTAAATCTTTTTGGTGACAACTCTTTCTAAAATATATCTTATATGTTATCGCTAACATTGTCTTTAAATTCATATGATAATGAGTTACTCATCCAAATCATATACGTTTAGTTAAGTAAGATTTAGTAATTTAAGATAAAAATAATTTTCAATAAAACACTCTTCTTACTTATTATAATTTTCAAAAACTCTTTTTTTCAAAATTTATAAGACATACTAATCCAAATAGAAATAAAAATTTTCTTCATAAGAAAATTGTTTTATAATAAAAAGAAACTCACTTTCAAAATTAAAAAATATTTTAAATTTAATTACAAAAGTTTAGAGATTAGTTTCTTAGTTAATTAATCTGTTGCCGCTATGTTGGTTCCTCCGACTCGGCTCATCTTACCAGAAGCTGCTTCTCCAAATCGTTGCTGCCACCATGCACAAGGTTGAAGAGTTGAAGAAGAGAACATATTGTTAAAGAGTTGAAGAAGAGAACATATTATTTTATCTTTTTATTGTGGTCCCTTGCACATTTATATTAAAACTAATACAAGTTGAAAAAAATGCATTTTCAATTTTTTTGTAATAATCTTTCATCTTAACTTGCTTCAGTACGGAAACAAGAAACAGGAATCATTTGTCTTTCGTTGTGGACACATAGCAGATTTACTATATTCACTGCATATTGAGTTTTGAAATAATAAAAACTAGAGCTGCAGGATGGTTATTCCTGAAAGGACCGAGGCCACATAACTGATTTAATCTGGGTTACAGTATTATGCTTAACTGAATCTATAAGTTTCAAAGTTTAGGCATTTGCTCCTTAGGAGTGGATCGAACGGAGCTCTTCAAACAGATTTTAATCCTTATTTTTGGGGTTGGGTAACAAGTTAAGCATACTCTTATGTACTTGTATTTGAAATCATTTACCTACGATTAAATATTTTAAAAGAACATTAAGAATTGAACTACTAGCATTTAGAAGTGAATCAGCAGCCTTTTTTTTTTTTTCCAATCATGCAGCTCTGGGAATGACAAGTGTGTCAGGCCTACTAGTCATCAACAACAATAAATACCCTTTACGTTAATTATTATGTTTCTGTGTCCGTAATAATTACTTTCCACTTCCGGTGAGTGTTCAAGGATGCCAGAAAAATTGAAGCCGCCAAGTACAAAAGGTCAAACTTATATATACAAATACAGGCAAATTTGCGGAAATGAAGCTTTTGAAAAGGTATTGCGTGCAAAGAGTACTTACGGCAGGTGTTTGCTGTGAGGAGGATAAGATCTTTACGCTTGGAAAAATTTTATTTTGAGTGAGAGAGAGAGAGAGAGAGAACTATATATGCAATTTGTTATAAAGGAAAAGGAGAAACAAAGAAGAAGATGCATGGTCCACCAAGTCCGGTACTGAGAAGGATGTGGTGGGACTTGGATCGCATTATATAATGTAGGTCGTACCTGGACTAGGGACTGAGCATACAAAACAAAACATAACGCGAGAATTCAAACCTTTTTTTGTTCTGGGTTTTGGCAGGAGGAAGGGAATCTAAAAGCACGCAGAGAGGTCTAGCTTGCTATCGTACTGCAGGAAAAGAGATGGAGCGCCAGTAGAGAAATGGAAAGGGAATAATACACTTTTATACTCTCGTTATTTGCGACTCTTTCTTTTTTTCTTTGTTTTTATATGTTTATCCTTTTCAGCGATTCTCTTAAAAACTGTTCTTTGTATGGTCTGGCATGGGAAGGATCGATAAGGAAGAAGAGGACTTGGAGCCCATGCCCTTTAGAACCCCGCAGTTAACGTTCGTATATATAACAATGAAGGGTTTGCGGACAAAGGAATCTTGTTTTGTCCGATTCAGTATACTTGTTCGTGTGTCTTAATCTCCAACTTTGCATCTTTTCTTACTGTTCACTCTGTTCTCTGCAGTACTACTCTGGCAGGGTCACACCCTACAGTTTTTCTTGTCCAAAACGTGGGACTCCGTATATATTCTCTCCTCTTTCTTTGCAAAACTTTGGCCATTCCTCATATTGTGCGTGTTGGCCATTTGGACTTGATTTTCTTCTTTTCAAACTTCTTGGTGAGTTAAGAAATGTAGCATTAAGTGACTTTAAATTAATTAGTCTAAAATTCTTTATTGGCACTATAAATAGCCGTGTTATGTTTCATTTCATAAGATAGGTGAAATAATATAAGTTATATTTTAAGAATATTCTTGTTTTATTGTTTAAGTGAGTGTGGAAGCATTTGTATCTTATTTTCTTAATAAGGTGGCATTAGAGCCAACTATGACTTCAAAAAGCATCTATATTTTTCTATTATCTATGACTCATCAAACTCAACTTTGATAATTGAGCACTTAGGAAAAAGATCATTTTCAGTTCACTACGCATATGGGATGTAGTTAATAAAGGCTACATGAAGCCTCAAGATGAATAAAGCTTGACTCAAGTTGAAAAAGAAGCCTCGGAGACATAAAGGAAGAAAGATCATAATGCACTTACCATTATCCGTCAAGGTTTGAATGAAGAAATATTTGAGAACGTAACTAATAAAACCATATCGAGAAGGTGTAGGAAACTCTCCAAAATACGGTGATCAGAGTTAACAAGGTGAAAAGAGTGCAACTTCAAACTCTAAGAGCTAAGTTTGAGACACTCTAAATGACGAATAACAAATCCATTTTAGAGTACTTCATAAGAGTTCTAGGAGTGGTGAATCAAATGCAGAGGCTAGGTGAATCTATGCAAGATATTCAAGTTGTAGAGAAGGTCATACGTTCTCTCAAGTTAAAATTTAGGTATGTGGTAGTGACCACTAAAGAATTCAAAGATGTGAGAAAAATTTTCATAAATGAGTTAAGTAGATTTTTATTAGTTTATGAAAAAATGAATTGTGACAAGAAGGATGTACCAATAGTACAAGCTTTACTGGTAAAGTTATTTTTAAAGTGCATGGAGCAAAGTAGAAAAAGATAATTTATACATAGGAGTGGACGTGGTCACGAATGAGGTCATGGACATATAAGGAGCTAAGGAAGAGGAAGAGGTGAACAAGCATCTTCTAGTAAAAATTAACATAAAACATTTCAATGTTATGAAGGAACAGGAAGAGGAAGAGGAAGAGGCACGTTTGGCATAAATAATACAAGAAAAAAGTGATAAAGTTTAAGTTGAATATTATTTTTGTCAAAATAGTTTTCTAAGAGTGAAGATGAAGTAAAGTTTGTAGAAGCCAATGAAGATGCAATAGATGAAACTTTACTACATATAATAAAGAATGAAATAAAAATGAAAAGAGTACATGTTACCTTGATAATGTAGCTAGCAATTATATGGCAAGTGATGAAAGCAAATTTGTTAACTTAGATATTCAAGTGATAGAACTGTATGTTTTGATGATAATAACAATGGAGATCAAAGAAAAAGATGTGGTTTCACTTAAAATAAGAGTAGGTGGACACAACTTCTCTTTAATGCTTACTTTATTCCAAAACTAAAGAACGATATTTTAAACATTAGTCAATTATTAGAGAATGGCTGTCAAATTCATATAGAAGATCATATTTTTTAGTTTCGAGATTGTGATGCCTATTTTATTATCAAGTAACTATGACCTATAGGATGTTCTTGTTGAACTTAGACACTATGGAGGACTATTTCTAGATTAGTATTAGTGATCCTTTATGAAATGACATATAAGATATGGACATTTGAATTTCAATGCACTTAAAGTTTTGAGAGAGAAGAAGATAGTAAGAGGCATTTCAAGTATAGATCACCATGAACTAATAAGTGAGGCATGCTTGCTTGGAAAACATTCAAGGAAAAACCTTTCCAAATCAGCCAATTTCAAAAGTTAGCAAACCACTTCCAACTCATTCATACAGATGTTTGCGATATCTTTAGTCCTTTATCTTTTAGTAAACGCTCTTATTTTATTCTTTTTATTAATGATTATAATAGAAAGACACAAGTGAAATATTTGAAGTACAAGTCTGAAACTTTAATACATTTAAAAAGGTTAAAACTTTGGTTAAGAAAGAAAGTGGATTTAGATTAAAACTTTAAAAAGTAATAGATGCAAAAAAAATTACTTCAAATTAATTTAAAAGCATTTGTGAGCTGCGTGAAATTTATTGTGCTCTCTCTCCAATGAAATAGAATAACTGAAAAAAAGAACTAAACAATTCTAAATATGACTATAACTATATATATTAAAAAGTAAGATGCTAACTAAGGAGCATTGGGATGAAGTAGTTGCATGCACATTTTATCTTTTAAATTACAACCTAAAAAGAACTTGAAAGATGTCACTCCAAAAGAAGTATAAAGAAAAATGAAGACTTCTGCATCATTTTTTAGAGTGTTTTGTTCTATTGCATGTGTTCATGTTCTAAGATAAGAAAAATCCAAGCTTGATGATCAAATTAAAAAGTCTATTTTAATTAGATATAGTGAGCACTTGAAGGTTACAAATTGTTTAATACAAAAAATGTAAAGATTGTTATTAGTAGAGATGTTGAATTTGATGATGAAGCATTTTAGGATTGGAGCTCTAAGATGGAGGGATATTATGATTTTTTTCTATATTTAAAGATGAAGAAAAAGGAGGTTGTTCAACAAGTCAAAAATGTTTCTTCTCCATTAGTTTCACCAACTTCATCATCTCCATCATCATCATCTATATCATCACCAAAAAGTATAAAACCTCGAGGATATCAAAGACTGGATGAATTTTATGATGATCCTAACTTGTTTTATCTACTTGCAAATATTGAGTCTTCAAATTTCAAAGATGTTAGTATGAATGAGACATGGATTTATGTAATGAATGAAGAAATTCAACCTATTGAAAGGAATGATGCACATGAACTTGTTTATACTCTAATAGGTCATCATACTATTAGAGTTAAATACAAGGTCAGAAAGAAAGCCAAAGGTGAAGTAAAGAGGTAAAAGGCACTTTTGTTGTCAAAAGGTACAAATAAAAATAAGCCATTGTTGTGTTGTCAAAAGGTATAAATAAAAATAAGCCATTGATTATGAAGAAGTATTTACACCTATTACTCGCTTAATAATAATTCATCTATTAATATGTCTTATTACCAAAAATCATTGGAGAATTCATCAATTGGAAGTCAAGTTCACTTTCCTTAATAAATATTTAGAGGAAGAAGTCTATGTTGGGCAACCAATGGAATAAATGACTAAAGATCAAAAAGATAAATTGTTGAAATTAAAAAAAGGTATTATATGGACATAAATAAGTGCCAAGAGCTTGGAATAGTCAAATTGATTATTATTTTCAAGAGAATAGTTTCACTAAATGCTTACATGAATATACTCTTTATGTTAAACATGATAAAGATAACTTATTGTTTTTTTTGTATTTGAATTGATGATATTATCTTCATATATAATAATCTAAATATGTTTGATGAGTTTAAAGATTCTACAATCAAGAGCTTTAGATGAGTGATCTGAGAATGAGAATGAAATTTTATTCACTGAAGAAAATTATAAGAAGGAGGTGTTTAAAAAGTTCAAGATGTCATATAGTAAGTCAATAACACTCTTATAAAGTATGGAATAAAACTATCTAAGTTTGATGGACAGGAGAGTATAGATTCAACTTTGTTCAAAATTCTTAGGGCAGGCATGAGGTACTTGACTTGCACAAGACCAGATATCTTATCTGGAATTGGAATTATTAATTGATTTATAGAGATGTAATCAAAAGTTCACTTGAAAGCATCTAAAAGAATTTTTTAGTATTTCAAAAGTACAATTGACTATGAAATATTTTAATCATCTTCCAAAAGTTTTAATTTGACGATTCATTTGTAATAATGCTTTTGATGGAGATGTTGATGATTAAAAAAAATGCATTAGTGGATTTATTTTTTGGAATATAGTACAACCTTTTAGTGCTCAAAGAAACAACCTATACTCCCACTCTCTATTAATGAATCGTAGAATATCACAGGTACTTCCTATTCTTGTCATACTATTTGATTGAGAAGATTATTGAAAGAGCTTCATTTAGAATAAATTGAAGTTAAAGATCATAATTTACAATAAATCCACTTACACTTTAGCAAAGAATCTAATGTTCTAAGAAAGGAGTAAACATATTGACACAAGGCACTACAAGGAATAAGCCATTTAGTAATAATAAGTATCTGTCCCTATAACCAACTTTTCCGTCACTACATCTTATACCAACGTTTTGGTTATCTGTCACATATATACTGTCCCTATTGCGAACAATGATAGTTTTGAAAATGGTCCATATAAAAAGTAATAGCTATAGGGACGCTTAGGTAAGATGTTAGTATTATTCTTTAGTAAAAGATATTTTTTCATTAGTTATTAATTCAGGTTAGGCTATTTAAAAAATAAGAGTGACATGTTCTTAACCTTCACTATATACTTCTTCCAACGGTTCATAAAAATGCACAATATAGTGAGAAAAGACCACATATTAGGACACTGTCTTTTGGTTGGTAATTAGTGAATTATATATAATGACGACAAATTTATTTATTACTTGATACCTTTTATAACACAAATTTATGAATTGGTATAAATGATATTACAACAGTACATCTTTTGATCATAATTGTCACTTTCAGATAACTATTTAGTGGAAAAATATTGATGAGAAATTTTATCATAAAATTTGAAATTATAGAAAATTTAGAAATATAGACAAATTAATTTAGTCTTACATAACAAAAAATTTTGAACATAAAAGGAAGCATGTGATCCAAACTACATAGATCACAAATATAATGTTCAAAAATAAACCATTACTTAATGCCTAAAAGTTTTATTCTGTTGTTGGTAGAAGAATAAAAATCTAACTAAAAGAGCACATGTAGCGCCCCCTTATCACAGGGTACACACCGGGACAGCTGGAGGTCATTCCGGTATATATCTTACGATAAGGGTGAGCTACGTTCGATCACTACATTCACTTCACAAGGCATCATATTATTACTAACTTATAAAGCATCATAAGAAAATCACAATATTTTAAAATCAACTTTTTCCTCATTTCATTTCACAAAACTGAAAGTCTACATTGTATATTTCAACACTTACTACATGTACATCATCAAAACCTAATACAAAAGTACTACATGAAAGAGGAAAATATACAAAGTTTATCTAATCAGTCCAAAAATCCCAGCTGACCGACCTTTGAGCCATGACTTCTCTTGCCAAATCACAATCTGCATGACTGGTAGAGCCTCTCGGTAGCTAGAGTCATCTCTCGGTCCTGAAAAGACAACGTTACAATTTTGGTGAATTTTGTGAACCCAATAAGGTAACCATCATCGATAGTTCACTCAATTCATGTAATACAACATTTCACATAACACATATTTCACAAAATTGTACTTTACATCAGTATCATATTTTCACTTAAGCATAGGCAAATTGCATTTCAATCAATTAAACATACTTAAGCAAATGCATATGGAATGCTCATGAGACTCTTTTCCAATTATTACATTGTTGTGATACTGAGCTCATTGGTAAATGTCCTATATAGGGCTCATTAAACGTTGAGCCTGAGGCTCTGAATCACTTTTGAGCTCGAGGCTCTTTTTCACTTGTTGAGCTTTAAACTCTGATTGGTGGCTACTCTGATCACAACTGCCATTATGTTTTATGCATTCATGACATGAACTGCATCAATTACACTTGCACGATCCCATTCAATCACATTCTCATATCATCGGACCTTAGTCCGGCATTCAACATTAAGTTGAGAATCCCATTTTCACTTACATGCACATGCTCATTCAAAACACATTTATCATCAAATTATGTACACTTAGTTCATCTCATTCATATACAAGC
>JANZXR010000003.1:6499739-6510571 GCA_027575705.1 Erythroxylum echinodendron
GCATCTACCAACTGTTGGTAGTCACAGAAATTATGGATCAAGACTTTCTCTTTGATCCCTAAATGAAGACCTCCCTCGAATTTGTGACACTTGTCTTCTTCATTCTCCACAATGTTTACTGCATACCGAGAAAGCTGAGTAAACTTTAGTTCATACTCACTCACAGTCATATCTCTCTATGTGAGGTTCAAAAACTCCCTGGTTTTCTCTTGTACGTAGACCTTCGAGAGGTACTTCTTCCTAAACACCTCCATAAAATCTTTCCATGTCAATACTGGAGGCATAACCTGACTATGGGGCACTGATTTCCACCAATAGTGTGCATCCCCCTGCAACAAACTGGCTGCATAATCTAACTTCTCCTCATCCGAACACTTCATCTGATTTAGGACTCTTTCGGTCCTCTTTAACCATGCTTCAGCCTCTTCGGGATCTGTAGTCCCATTGAAGTCTACAGCTCTATACTTGCGGAGCTTATCATACTGTCCACTTCTGTCTACTGAAGCTTGCGTCTGTACTTGAGACCCTTGTCCCATGGCATATGAGAAAGCCTGAGCAAAGGCTTGAAAGAAACGCGGATCTATGGGGTTTGCCTGAGGCATAGGAGGAGGCGGTGGAGGCTCCTCACGTTGTACACTAGGTGCCTCAGGATTAAGGGCAGAATGTGTCCCCGTATTTTGTGGGGCATTGGATTCATCCGTGCTCCCTTGGCGAGAGCTGGATCAAGTCAGAGCTCCTCAAGTTGTTCTCCGAGGCGGCATAATCACTCCTGATACATGAAACCATAGAAAAATGTCAAAGGGGTACAAAACAGTTTAAGTCATACAGAATAATCTCAATGCATGAACACAATTCAAATCCATGCACGTAGTAATCCACGTAAAACCCATGCATGTAATAATCCATGAAAAATTCATGCAGGTACACTTCATATCTCCACCTTCCTAACTTATACTTCGGATGCTTCAAAACTTGGTCCTAAACCCAACTTCAATCTAGCCTCTCTTACAATGAATACGTGTCTTAAAAGTTGCCTATGTAAGATTGTAATACCGGTGCTCTGATACCAACTCTGTTAGACCCCGAGTTTCGGATTCTAACTCCTACTTATTCTGATATCACATTGGTCGGACCCTGTTCGGAGTCCAACTCGTATGCAGAATTCCTTAATACATAAGTTATCTCCCAAAGAGAAACACCTTGACCACTATCAGATTATCTTCTCAAACTCCCCTTTTCTAGTCTCAGTTCAGCTCTTAGTATAGTAGACTAGTCCATTCCTACCTTTCAACCTGAATCTTTCAATGATCAGCGTGGGTGAGTCCTCACTTTACACATATACTTACTTCGGGGCTATTGGTATAACTTCTCTGATAAGCATCCAAACTAAGGTTTCTTTGGATAGATAGAAAGAGGACTTCAAGAACTACAATTTTCATGAATACCTCAAAGACCAACTTTATCTTATGAAGGGTCGAATATGGGACAGAAGATATGGAATGAACAGTAACCCAGACGATAGCTTGAATAGTGTCACAGACGAAGTCTGAGAAACATAGACAATATCTTACAAACGTCATAACTTTCTCTAGGGGAATCGGTTCAGGGTATTCTTTATACGGTTTGAAAGAGAATTTCAAGGCCTACAACTTTTATGGAGACCTCAAAGGTCAATTCTATCTTCTAAGGGGTCAACAATGGGACATAAGATACTGTTATGCTTAATTTAACAAAAAAATTTCAGGGCCAACAGTAATTGCTTGTGTGACTATGACAAACCCTAGAATAGAAGAGCTACAAATATTATACACGACCAAATTATGATATAGTACTTCAGACAATATATAATATTTTTTATAAGTATTTCGTAAAATTAAGTCATAACCTAAGTTTTTTTCAATGTTGTAAATAAAATTATTAAAAATAATTTAAAAGGAATCATGTTCTATAATATGTAACAATTTTGAACAACTCCTATTTTATAATGAATTTACAACATAAATTATTTTTTTTTGCTATTTTAAATAAATATATGTAAAGAAACCAAGATAAAAATAAATGATAAAGAAATATAACTTATCTTCTCAAAACTCTATGCTAATAAATAAAAACGGAAGATTTGTAATGAAATGTATAATATATTTTAATCCTAACATATAAGTACTAAATGCATCCATTATAAGATTCCTGTTTAATTTTTTAGATAAAATATATTTATGTAATTGTGATATCATATAAAATGCATGTAAAAAAATTAAAACACTATATAAGCTATTATAAATACAAGTATGTGCAAAATTAAGACATAGCATAAACTTATTTCATTAGATAATACATGAATGGTTAGAGTAATGATCTTTCATTAACTTGTATAATATACGTATACCAAAATGAATTATCCATATTATAATATATTTTCCATCTTTTGTTAAAAAATTAAAAAGGAATACATTAATAGAGCTCAAATGGAAATTAAGAGGTATTGAGGCCCTTAAGCTACATATGACTAGCTTAAATGGACATTAAGAGGTATTGAAGCCGCAAGGTACATATAAATCAGGATATAACATAAACCGAATCATATAAGAAGAAATAATGTAGAATCAATATATAAAGTAGGAGAATTAACTTTAGACATTATCTTTCAACAACTTGCTGCATCATCAGGTCCTTGAAGGTGCTGGAGAAGATCTAACATGTTTAGTTAGCTAAAAGGGGTCATTATTATCTTTTATTCCATCTTCAAGCTCACAACCACATTTGAAACACACAACTTATAAAAACATGCTTTAAGATTATTAAAGAAATATAGAGAGAGATACAATAACCCTTATAAGCAAAAGAAAAAGAATAAATAAGAGGCAGAGATGAGTTTATATGGCAGCAACCATCTTGAACAAAACAATTCATACACATGCACATACTTAATTCCATTGAGCATCCTTAAAGAACATATCCATAAAAGAGAGAGATAAAAGAAAAATAGAAAATACATTAGAAAACCTCTACAAATAATTGAAAAAATAGAAAATACCTTTGTAATCCCATCTTAACTTGAAAGTTTCAAAATAAGTAGTTTAACACATATTAAGTCTTTTCCTAACTACTATTTTAAGCAACTAAAAAAAGTAAAGAAATTGAAACCAAGTGCAAGAAAGGGAAAAATACATAATAAAAGACTTGCAGATGAAATAGCCCGGCAAATGTTTAATATCCCGAGTCATTAAAAAAATGGAGAATTTTATTCAAAAAGGAACACAAGAGTTTTCTTCTTGAGAAAATAAAACAAAAAAAGTAGGAACACCAAAAAGCTTGAAGTAGTTAAAATAGCATTTTGTAGAACTTGAAGACACTATCATAACCAACAAACAACGAAAGAAAAACTCATAATAATGGATCACCATTGAAGAACCCAAATAAATGTGAATAAATATAGATTTGGTGAAAAAATTGGCACTTTCAAGAAAAATTAAAATGAAAAAGCAATCTTTTAGTATGAACAGAGAAAAGAAAATATAACTAAGCATAAATATTATGTTCTGATTTGACCTTATTTTGATAAAACATAATTAATAGTTTTTGGCAATGAGATAAAAACGTAACCCATTCACCAAAATTGTTTTGGCTATGAAAAATAATTTGTAGGTAAAATAATAACATTCCATTAAAAAAATGTAGAGAATAAATTATCATAGCTAATAATCTTCGAGAAAGCCCATGAAATATTTTTGAAGGGGTAGTTCTTGTTATTTGCTTAATTAGGCTATGATTTAGAAAAATCATACAAATATATAGACTTTTCGCTAGAAATTCTAAAACATAGGCAAAAAATGTAATCAATAAATCTTGTAGTGAGTGGTAAATCAAATGAAGATATGGTGAAACCATGCAAGATGTTTAAGTTGTAGAGAAGGTCCTACAATCCCTTAACTCAAAATTTAACTATGTGGTTATGGATATTGGAAAAATCCAAAGATTTTAACAAAACATCCCTAGATGAGCTAAGTAGATCGTTATAAGCTGTTAAAATAAAAACCAAACCAGACACATGTACGATATGTTTGAGAGACCTAAAATGGACGTCCCTCCCTCTGTATCCTTTAAAAATGCTAGCTATAAACATTATAGGAGTTTATTTGTTTTTACTTTATTATCCTTCCTACGTTGTATAAGTAGAGGAAGAGCTAGCATTTAATAAAATATGGGAAACAAATTTTTTCCCTCATATAATCTTCTCTTAATTATCATTTAATTAAGCTCTTGATTACCATTAATTTAACATGGTATCAGAGCACCTGTGCTAATTACATAACCCTATCAAACCCTAAATCAGTTTAAATACTTGGTTACCAAACCTTAATCATGGCAAATCTAGATTTGTTTGAAGAAACCCTAGCGTTGTAGACCTCTAATTAGTCAAGAATGCAATTAGTTACCCACCCATTGGATCCAAAGAATTACTTGGGATGGAGCATAGCCATGATCATCAACCTCCAAGCCAAGGATGAGCTAGCTTTAATTGACGATCGTCTCCAAGAACCCACCCATGACACTGCATATTATGAAAAATGGCAGAAAATGAATAGCATGGTCTGTTCTCAGATACTTAATTAGATGTCCAAAGAATTGTCCAGCGCTTTTTTGTACACTCTATCTGCATGGAAGCTTTGGTTAGACGTAAAAGAGAGGTATGGAGGGAGTGATGGCCCTCTGCTATACAGAGATTACCTCCATAACTCAGGGTGATCTGTCGATTGCGGAGTACTTCAAAAATTTAAAGAAACTTTGGGATGAGCTGGGACGTTTGAGACCAGCCCCTTTGTGTACTTGTCATGCTACTAATATGATCAATGAGAATGAGGATGCTAACAACCTTATGCAATTTCTGATGGGGCTTAATGACACATTTGAGAATGTGAGAAATCATATCTTAATCACAGAGCCTTTACCTTCCGTGAATCGTGCATATGCAATGATATTAAATGTAGAGAAACAAAGAGAAGTGCAAGGGAGTTTACCTAATGTCTCAGCCACTGCCCTCTATACTGGTTCAAAAGGAACTACCAAGGAACTGGATCAAAAGAATAACAAAGAAGTTCAGGTATGCTCCCATTGCAAAGGTACTAGTCACACCCGCAATACCTGCTTTAAACTCCATGATTACCCAGAGTGGTTCACTGAACTAAAGGCAAAAAGAAAGCAAGCAAAGGTCAATCTAGTCACTGGGGATTGTTCTGTGGAAAACAACAAAGAGCTAGCAAAACAAACATAATGGAGTAATGAGCTTACCAACATCATTCAAGAGGTGGGCAAATACTTGAGGATCCAAATGAGCACTCCGCTGGAATCCGCTGGATGCGTAGGTTTTGCTAGCCCCTCTGGTAAGGCTGTTGCATCTAATAATTTACATTCACTTAATTATGAAGGAATTTGGATAGTAAACACAGTAGCAAGTCCACACATTTGTTATAATGTAAGAATACTTAGCCTTTTAACCAAATTAAAAACCAACATACCTGTATCATTACCAGATGGTAGTGTGAAAATCTCAACTCATGTCGACACTGCTCAAATTATAGAAAATTTACTCTTACATGATGTGTTATATATTCCTACAATTACCTGCAATCTAATTTTTGTTAAGAAGTTAGCTCAACTATCAAATGCTTGTGTGTCCTTTTTCCCAAATTATTGGCTTTTACAGGACTTAACAACTAGCAAGGTGATAGCAAGAGGTTCAATAAGGGGGGCCTATACACATTAAACTATGAGACCAAACTAGAAATAATATGTGCAAGTCATACCCAAGAAAATAATCACGATTTATGGCATAGAAGGCTCAGGCATGCTTCAATGGAAAAGTTATCCCATATTTCTAGTTTAAACATATGGCCACCACAAAAACACATACATGTGAGATTTTTCCTATAGCAAAACAACATCGCTTGCCTTTCCCTAAGAACGGTATTACCACATTAGAACCTTTTGACTTAATACATGTTAATTTATGGGCCCTTTACTCTATTCGTTCTAATTCTGGAGCTTCTTATTTCTTGACCATTGTTGATGATTTTTCCAGAATTACTTAGACCTTTTTGCTTAAAAAAATTTGGAGTTAACACTGTTATTAAGCATTTCCATGCCCTCATACAAACCCAGTTTCACAAAACATTCAAACAAATTCGTACAGATAATGAGACTGAATTTGTTAACCTACCATGCAAAAAGTTTTTCCAAGAAAATTTTATCATTCACCAAAGAACTTATGCCTACACTCTACAACAAAATGGAGTTGTAGAGCGTAAGCATAAGCATATCCTTGAGGTTGCCCGAGCCCTCATGTTTCAGTCTGACATGCCAAAGATGTTTTGGGGGGAATCTATCCTTATGGCCATATACATTATAAACCTCTTACCTAGTTCTACCCTAAAATAGAAAACTCCTTTTGAGACCCTATACAACCGAACACCTAATTACTCAAATTTGAAAACCTTTGGGTGTTTGAGCTTTGCCACAAAAACCCTCCCACATAAAGAGAAATTCGGACTATGTGCTTTTAAATGTGTTTTTCTTGGATATGAGCCTAAAACCAAAGCCTAAAAATCTATGATCTCATAAACAAGCGGACAATCATATCAAGAGATGTCCATTTTATGAAAACATATACCCATATAAGACTAATCTTACCCAACAGAGCACTAGTGAGCTACCTTTACCACTACCACAACTAGAACCTACAAACACATAATGTAACCAACTAGACACCAGCAGCACAAAAATCATACCTGAGCCTAATATACCTCCTTCTGAACCTCAGCGGAGTACCCTTGTGAGAACCAGGCCCCTTTGGATGAACAACTTCGTCACCCTTGCTACTGCAGGTCCTGCGGATGCCTATCCCTCTAGCACGAGTCAACGAAACACCACCTATGCAAAAATATCTCGCAGATGCGGGCGCCACTTATTCCATGGTTTATGTAGGATATTTTCCTACTTCCACAGGTGCCATTTACTCTGAATCTCCCACCGACTACTCTCCCATTCCACAGTTCCACTCCTCCACATTCCACAAAAATTACACCTCCCTTCATAGATCAAGTACCTGCATTTAATGACAATTATTTCAATTTTGTTGCAAGCATGTCTGTTATCTGGGAACCCAAATCATACAATGAAGCCAGAAATGATGAAAAATGGAAAGCTCAATGGAGGCTAAACTTGTTGCCCTAAAAAAAACCAATACTTGGGTTCTAATTTCATTGCCAGAAGGAAGAAGCACTATTGACACCAAGTGGGTCTATAAAATTAAATATAACCATAATGGCACCATGGACAAGTACAAAGCAAGATTGGTGACTAAGGAATACAATCAAGAATTCGGGATTGATTACCATGATAATTTTTCCCTCGTGGCAACGATGGTTACTATAAGGATTTTGCTTGTTGTTGCAGTGGCCAGAGATTGGCCTATTTACCAGCTCGACATTAACAACTCTTATTTGGATGGATATGTGGAAGAAAAGTTATACCTAAAACCTCCCGAGGGCTATGACAAAACTGGTAAACATCATGTCTGCCGATTAAACAAGAGTCTTTATGGGTTAAAGTAGGCTAGAAGGCAATGGAATAAAGAGTTGTATGCTAAGCTACATTCAATCGATTTCAATAAATCTAAGGCAGAACACTGTTTATTTATAAAAGGGACAAGAGATGACTTTATAGCTCTAACTGTGTATGTAGATGATCTACTAATAACAAACAAAAGTGATGCAGGCATTCAGGATGTAAAAGAGGCCCAACACAGAGCTTTCACCATAAAGGATCTAGGGCAGGCTCGTTATTTCTTGGGCGTCGAAATTGCTAGGTCGAATGAAGGTATCTACATCAGTCAACACAAATATATACAGGACATACTGAGAAACACCACAATCAAAAGGCAAGAACTTTCCCCTTCCCACTGGCTTGAAGCTAAACACAGAGAATGGCACAATTTTATCCAACCCTGAGCAGTACAGAAGGCTAATAGGCAGGCTGCTTCATCTAAACTTCACTAGACCTGACTTGTCTTACTCTACCCAACACTTAAGTCGATTCATGCAAAACCATCGGACTATACATTTGAACGTAGCATTACACTTAGTGAAATAGTTGAAGTAATTTCCCGAGAAAGGCTCTTCTTCCCAAAAAGGAGTAGCCTCCAGATCTGAGCATTTTGTGATGCTGATTTGGCCTCCTGCCCAATGACTCGACGATCTCTCACTGGCTTTTGCGTTTTCCTCGGCCTCGTCTTAGTCTCCTAGAAAACGAAGAAGCAAAAAATGGTGAGTAAGTCATCAATAGAGGCGGAATACTGAAGTATGTCCGCAACAATATCAGAGTTACAATGGGTATCATACCTGCTTGAGAACCTTCAAGTCGACTTCCAACTTTGCTTCCCACTGAGTTGTGATAACAAAGCAACAGAGCAAATCGCAGCAAACCTGGTTTTCCACGAACGGACAAAGCACCTTGAGATCGACTGCCATGTCATAAGGAATTAGGTACTGAAAGGGTTTGTTTGACTCAAGCACGTCTCCTCTCGAGAGCAACTAGTAGATTTGTTGACAAAACCTCTCGGCTCATCTACAGACCATTGTTTGATGTTCTGAATGAAACACTTACAAGATGCAACCGTAAATGGTGAAAGGGGAAAAAGGCGTTACGAGGAAAGAAAGAGAAGAAGTAGTTTTTTCGAGGAGACATAAGTTAAAGCAGTGGGGCCAAACTCTTTACTCATGATAGAGTTTGAAGGGACAAGTCAGAACCAATTTGAACTGCAAAGGTTCGAAAAACAAGACAAAACTGGCTCAAAGGAAAACATCAACAAAAGATGAAAGAACCGATTTTGCCTTAAGGGGGGAGTGTTAAAATAAAAGCCAAACCGGACACATGTACGGCATGGTTGAGAGAGCTAAAATGGACGGTCCTCCCTCTGTATCCGCTAGAAATGCCAGCTGTAAACATTCTAGGAGTTTCTTTGTTTTTACTTTATTATCCTTCCTGCATTATATAAGTAGAGGAAGAGTCAACATTTAATAAAATATGGGAAACAAAATTTTTCCTCATATAATCTTCTCTTAATTAGGATTTAATTAAGCTCTTGATTACCATTAATTTAACACAAGCTCATAAAGAAAGGGTGAATAGCACCAAGAAGGATGTACCAGTAGAATAAGTCTTACGGGCAAAGTTATCCTTAAAAGTCCAAAAACAATTACGTGCAGTGAAGTGAAAAAAAGGCAATATGTACATGAGAATGGACGTGGTTGTGGACATGGTCATGTGCATTCATGGAGTCAAAGGAGAGGAAAAGATAAACAAGAATCTTCTAGTGAAAATCACCTTCATACTTTTCAACATGGTCAAGGAAGAAAAGTAGTAGGAAGAAGAGGGGTTTTGATAGAAATAATGCAAGAAAAACGGTAAGTCTTTGTTGAATAATATTCGTACGGCAAGGATGATCATTATTCTTGAGACTGTTTTTTCAAGAAACGAAAGTTTTCAAAAGTCCATAAAGATGGGACATACCAAAAATCCTTTGTTTGAACAGCGGATCATGTCCTCAGAAATTTCCACTTTGATCCTCACAAGGTGTTAGGATCCAATGTGTTAGAAAGCAGTGAGTTGCTTAAACATTTTCTTTTTGCTACTTAAATTTGGACAGACCAATCTTTCTTTTAAGGTTTGGGATAATTCTACAGCTGTATTTGTTAATGAAGCGACATTATGCATGACACCCGGTCACGACTTTGTTGAGTTTGAATCTTGCCCTCGCACTTGTTTTATCCTGAATGCAAGATGGATAGGACAATTAGGTAGCAAACAATTACAGTGGTAATTCCCACTCCTGAGAATTCTGTTGGCAATCCAACTTTTACTTTGTAAAGCTGCTAAATCATGAGTGCCAATACGAACTTGTAAAGTGCTTGAATCAAATGGACCAGGGGAGTTTTTAGAGAAAGAAACTTGAAAGTTAGTTGTAGGAAGTCCCCGCTAGTACTAATTAATTACTTAACCCGTACCGTGCATACGTCTGATTTGCTCCAATGTTTTCCACTCATTCGTTTGCAGTTGCTGAGTGAGCCAATCCTCTCTGCTTTGTGGTGTTTTTACTCCGGCGAAATGAGTTGTCAGCGTCTTGGTCCTCAATATCCACCACTACCATCTGGCAAGTCACCAATTTTCTTAAATTATGTCTCATTTTGTTTCTTGTTTTGTTCAATTGGGTTGTCTTTTCTTTCATCTTCAATTCGAAGTTGGATTTAGTCGGAGCATTACCATGTTTCTCTAGAAGTAATGTTCCATTCATTCATCTATGCGACATTGTAACACACGTTTTGGTGTAAATTGAACTAGGGCCCCGACTGTAAGACCCTCTTTCAGGTTATGCACCAACACCCCTCCTGGCTATTGGGGCTACTTCAATGACGGTTACCCTCCACCACAACCACCGTCCCCTCTTTTAACGGAAGAGGGGCAAGAGAAAAATGGTTGCTTGTCTTTCATGAAGAGCTGGTATATGACTTTTTTGTATATATTTCTTTCCATAACTCTCCAACCACGTTTGTTACAAATGGCTCTTTTATATTTTCGAGCTTATGACTCTTTGTAATGCGGACCAGTTAGTTTTGGATTACATGGAAGATCTTGACCGCGGCAAAGTTTGCGGCAGGATGCAAAAAATGGCCTAAATAGGGGCCCAATTTTTCATTTTTTTTAAAAAAGACTAGTTTACTATTTTTCGGTTTTTTATTTTCCTAATCTTGTTAGGATTCGGATTAGGGTTTGCGGCC